>BPLR01021695.1:0-50062 GCA_021605095.1 Caerostris extrusa | reverse complement strand
ACTTGTTTATCTCACAGGTTGAAAAAGGAATTTTCCCATTCCAATTTGGTAGCACATAGCTAACCTGACATATTCATCTTTGTGCTCGACTCATATCTTAGTGGTGACGTGCGCAGTAGGGGAGAAGGTTATATCCGCTGGCGGCTTTGTTGTAGACACAGTTTCAGAAAACGATAAAACTCGATGACGTTTGGTATGTTCAGCCTCTTGCATAGTTAGTAGGATTACCTTGTGGAAGTTTACCGCATTTTCTCAAATACGATGCTCAAATGTCAGGTAGTTCCACCTACAGTTTGGGAACAATGTTGGGGAGAAGTCTGATTAGCCTTTGTGACGCCTTAGGGTCATATGAGATCGAAACCTACGTCTTAAAATGGATTCCGAACAACTAAAAACATCCACACCACCACCGGGACTTGAACCTGTGGTACCGAGTGCCAGAGCGCTAGCCAATCGGTCATCTCTCCCCGAGCATTACAGCTGAGGTTCAATTCCTTCTAGCGACTTTGTGGTAAACACTGTTTCAAAAACATGGAATCTCGATGATGCTTGTGAGGTTATGAATCTTGCCTCTACCTGGGTTTTCTCACATACTATACGGAAATGCTGGATAGATACCCATAACGTCACCCCCCCCCCCCCGTAAGTCACTGCCCTCCTTCTTCTTCCTCAACTTCTTCTTCTTCTGACTTCATTCCCTCCTTCCATGAGACCAGGGAGTTGGAGGTTCTGGAGATGTAAAGGCTCCTTCCCACCAAGGCGACAGGCGACGACGCGACATGCAGCAAGCAAGAAAAAAATTTTCGACCCCTTCACAGCGAAACGTCAGAAATGGCATTACGCCTAGTGAAGTTCCGTTTCGAGTTGAAAGTTGGTTGACCCGAAGCGGTGCATTTCAAACCGGTTTCAGGCGAACGCGGTGTGGCTAGTGATTGATCAAATCTTGTCGCTTAAACGCCTCTCGCCTCGGCCTTTACCGCCTACAAAGTGGAGCGAAAAAAAGATGAGTTATTGTGATTTTTGGATGAAATATTTATTTTTTTCTCGTATTTTAACTCTATTATCTGTAACTCATATAATTACATTAAAATTACCATGAACATCATCATTAATTACATTGACATTCAATACGCATAATGGATCGACGTCTGTATGTTAAATATGATATATTTTACTTATTTGTATAATTTGGAGTCTTTTTACATGATGTTCAAATATACACTTTTTGTCTATTTTTCCAAATATTTAGTGCACAACTATTCATGCATATATATATTATACTTTATTTTTTAATGCTATATAATCGAATATAATAAATATGTCAAAAATAGTTCATAAAATGTTACTGAAGAATTTTGGCATTGACTGTTATCTGGTATGAAATACCACTTAAAATATTCACTGTAATTTGTGCATAAATTATTGTTAACATATGAACACTTTCATGAAAAAAATCTGAAAATCTTTTAAATAATTATTAATTTTATATTTTAAACAAAATGTATGCACGATTAGGATTATGACTGCTGAACAAATACACTACCCGTTGGAACACTTGAATTTCTAGAGCATCTCGCATTACAATCGCTGCCATGTTAATTTATCTTTATTATCCAAATATTCACACTCCCTTCAACACAAAAATGCACGGGGCTCTTCTATTAATCCGAATAACGCTCCCTAATTACGCAACCCAACCCTTGTGCAAACTCCGGCTCAGTCATCGCGTATGGATAATGCAAGGAGTCCCGCATTCTTACATATCATAACCTGATGCATAATTTAGGGAGCTAGCCGCCTTCATAATAGGAGACGCCGTATAACAGTCGCTCAATTCTGAACTTATTAGCCTGAGCGATGCTCTGGGAGTTGGCATCCCCCTGCTTTAATGGAAAGACCGTTTTACAGGCGGTGGCTTTATAGGAGAGAGTTTACACTTTAGAATCCTTTGAAGTGCTAAAATAACTTCTCTAATGTTCTATTCTCTTCTCTGGCAGGGAGTGCTTAGATCTTTAATGGAAGGATTTGAGTAAAAAGTAATCTTTTTTTGTGATAAAGGCGATATTCTTATGCGATAAGTTTGATGAAGTATCATAAGGTGATTTCCTTATTGTAAATAATTCTAGAGCTCATTCGATTTAACTCATGGCCTTTTTTAGCTAAGAAAAAGACGATATACTTTAATAGTAGAGTTTTATTATATTGTATACAATGTACACAATTAAAACAGAGATTATCTGCTAATATAATCACAATAACACAAAGGCGAAATCACTAATGCAAAAACAGGAATAGATTTACGGACAACCGTAGTAAGATTGTATATTGAGATTATTATCGAAGTATTATTCGATTATATTATCGAAAATTGTATATAAAGTTAAGATATCCTTAAGAACTTTAAAAATGTACAGTGATACGGTGCCTCAAAATCGTGTGAATACTCCAGCTATCGAGTAAATTATTTTGCTTTATAAAAAGCCTAAAAGCTTTACCACACCAGTAGCCATCGCCAAATACCTCGTCAAAGTGATAGAAAATCACTGGTATTTTTTGCTATGATGTATGGCAAGTTCTTCTCTTCAAGTGAGATGTTCTGGATAATTCTTTTTATTTAACAAATTATACTATCTGTATTTTCCAAATGGATGCAGCAATAAGAAACGCAAAGAAGAGATTTAGAAAAATACAGTGTAGTGGTAGTAGTAGTATTTTAATATTTATATTTTTCATGTCTAATTTAATAATAATATCCAACATATTTCATAAAACCTTATTTAAACATGTCGGCTCTCACTGTTGCTGAGGCTTAAGGTTCGAATCCTGTAGGTGATACGGATGGTTGTTAATGGTTCAGAATCCATATTAAACTTTTTGTCTTGTTCTAATTAACATAAAGTTTGCAAAAATGATCGTAGAGCGTAAACCAAGCCAAACCAAAACAAACTGAATGTTATCGGTTATGAAATAAAAGCTTAAAATTTTCTTTTCTTGAGTTATTGTTATCATGTCAACACTAACATAACTTTCAATAAGAACTGAAGTCTTTTTAAATAAATATAAATTTTATTTTTAATTAAATGAGGATTATAAAGAGGGCCATATGATGCTTTCGGGTTATGTCTGCTGAACAAATACACTACCGTTTGAACACTTGCCTTTCTAGAGCATCTCGCATTACAATTGCTACTAGTGAAGTTTCCCTTTCTTATCCAAATATTGGCATTGCCTTCAACACAAAATGCACGAGGCTCTTCTATTAATCCGAATAATGCTCCCCTAATTACGCAACCCAACCCTTGTGCAAACTCCATCTCAGTCAGCGCGCATGAATAATGCATGGAGCCCCGCATTCTTACATCTAATAACCTGATACATAATTTAGGAAGCTCGCTGCTTTCATAATGGGAGACCCTGTATAACAGCGGCACAATTCCAAACTTATTAGCCTGAGGCTGCTATGCTGTGGGGGTAGGCTTTAATGGAAAGACCGTTTTACAGGCGGTGGCTTTAAAGCAAGGGTGTTTTACTTTAGAATCCTTTGAAGTGCTGGTATTTTTTTATATCTTGGAGTTGTGATAAAATGACTTATTTTGCTTAGTGCTTAAATCTTTAATGGAAAGATATGGAGTAAAAAGTAATCTTTTTGAGTTGAAGGAGATATTTTTTAATGAGATAAGTTGATGAAGTATAATAAGGTGATTTCCTTTACTTTAAAAACATATAGTATTTGGTGAATTATATTATAAGTATTAGACTGGATTAGCTGTAATTCATATAAGTACATTTAAATTATAATTAACTTCGTCACTAATTAAATAAACATTAGCATTAGCATTCAATACATGCGTAATGGATACACCTCTACATTTTTGAAAGTAAATATGATATGCTTTTTATTTATTTGTTTAGTTAATAGTGTTTACATAATGTCAAAAAATACACATTATTTGTCAATTTTTGTCCATTTTTGACAATTTTAATAAAGAATTTTCATTATGTTTTACAATGTTTTATATGGTAATTTAATAATAACATAAAATTTTTTTTTTATAAGACATTATTTAAAACATTAGACCGTTGTTAGAGCCTCGGGTTCGATTTCTAGCAGTGGCATGGATGTTTGTTAGTAGTTAAGAATTCGCATTAAACTGTAGGCACCTGTCTAATTAGCATAAAGTGTGCAAAAAATTACAGTACAAGGACAAAGATAAACCAAACCAAATTGAAATATACCTGTTATGAAATATCGCTTAAAAATTTCATTGTTCATGAATTATTGTTAGCATATCAACACTGACATAACATTCCTTTCAAAATATAAAATTCTATAAAAATAATTATCAATTTTGTTGTTTAATTAAAATGTATGTACGATGTAAAGCGCCACATACGGCTCAATGGATTATAGCTGCTGAACAAATACACTACTGTTTGAACACTTGTCTTTTAAGAACATCTCCCATTACAGTTGTACCTATTGAAGTTTCCTCTTTATTATCCAAATATTTACACTCCCTTCAACACAAAGAAAGTGCACGAGGATCTTATATTAATCAAATAACGCTCCTAATTACGCAACCCAACCCTTGTGCAAACTCCAACTCAGTCACCGCACATGAATAATGCATGGGGTCTTGCATTCTTACGTCTAATAACCTAATGCATAATTTAGGAAGCTCGCTGCCTTTTATAATGGGAGACCCCGTCACAGTCGCTCAATTCCGAACTTATTAGAATGAGCGATGCTCTGGGAGAGGCATCCTCTGCTTTAATGGAAAAACCGTTTTTACAGGCGCTGGCTTTATAGCAGGGTGTTTACTTTAGAATCCTTTTTGAAGTATGGCCATTTTTATATCTTGGAGTTGTGATAAAATGACTTCTCTAATGTGATTGACTGGAAGGTAGTGCTTAAATCTTTAATATTATTTGGAGTAAACAATAATCTTTTTGAGTTGAAGGAGATATTCTTATGGGATAAGTTGGATGAAGTATTATAAGGTGATTTCCTTATTGTAACAAATTCTGAGCTCATTTGATTTGTTTGCGCATTTATTTTTACGCTAAGTGAAACACAATTTACTTCAAAAAATATTGAAAATTTGTCTTGTATACCATATATACAATCAAAACAGTTTAGCTGCTAATATAACTACATTAACATAGAGATGAAATCCCTAATAAAATAGGAACTGAACTACTGAATACCATAGTAAGATGGTATGTAAGGATTTGGTGCTTCAATCTTTTTAATGGAAGCATCTGACGTAAAGAGCTTACAATTAATTCAGATCCTGCATTTGCGTTAGTGATTTCATATCTGTGTTCCTGTGATTATATTAGCAGTAAATCTGTTTTAATTGTGTATATTGTAAACAAGCAAATTAATATAATAAAACTCTATTTTAAAAGTATATAAAAGTCTTTTGCTTCGCTAAAAACGACCATTCGTAAACAAATCGAATAAGCCCCAGAATTCGTTACAATGAGGAATCACCTTATGATACTTCACGCAACTTATCCCATAAGAATGTCTTCTTCAAATCACAAAGATTACTTTTTACTTCAAATCCTCCCATTAAAGATTTAAGCACTCCCGGACAGTCAATCCCATCAGCGGAATCATTTTATCGCACTCCAAGATATAAAAATGCTGGCACTTCCAAGAGGATTCTAAAGTAAACACCGCCCTCCGACTAATAAGTTCCACCGCCTGTTAAAACGGCCTTCCTTTCTAATGCAGCTAAAGCAGGGTTGGAATGCCAACAAGTGCTGCGCAGGTACTCACTTTGCATTACCCAGGGGGCGCGTGTAACTTGAAGATAAGCCACGGACGCGGGTCGCCCCCGCAATCTGAGACCGGGACCTACTTTTTAAAGGGGTTCGAACCACTCAAACAACCATGAACCGGGACAGCGACCTGTGGTACCTAGCGTCAGAGCGCTATGCATTGGGTAAAGTATGCATTCAATATTTGGATAATAGAGGAAAACTGGCTGTATTATCAATTGTAATGTGAGATGGTCTAGAAACGCAAGTGTACAAACGGTTATTATATTTGTTCAGCGCCCATAACCCGTGGGCCACAAATAGTCTGCTTTATTATAGATGCATTTTAATTAAGGAAATAAATTGTTAATTATTGAAGAACATTTAAAGAGTTTTAAGGAAAGGTTATGCTAGTGTTGATATTCTAATAATAACTGAAGAACAATGAAAATTTTAAGCGGTATTTCATAACAGATAGCATTCAGTTTAGTTTAGTTTTGTTTCATCTTGTCGCTCTACTACCATTTGTTGCACACTTTATGTTAATTAGACAGTTAACAGGGTTTGAACATGAAGCCCTGACAACAGTCAAAGCCAAAATTGTTAAAAATGTTTTATTGCAATTTTTTTGACGTTATTATTAAATTAGATTATAAAAACATAATAAAAAATAACCATGTATTGATTTTTTTCCTAAGATTTGGCGAAAATTTATATATATATATATATATATATATATTATATTATTTAAATACTATATAAAGTAAAACATATTATATTTACTTGAATAAATATAGACGATTATCCATTATGCTTATATGGAATATTAACAATAATGCTTATTTAGTTAATTCTGTTGTTAATGATAATTTAAATGTAATTATATGACTTATAGCTAATCGAGTGTAATATTTTTAATAATAAAATTAACCAAATGATTTACGTTCCTAAAGTGAACTGCGTTTTTATTTAGCTTAAAAGACGATGCGCAAACAATTCTAATGAACCCCAGAATCCTTCACATAAGGATATTTGTTTATGAAATTTCTTCCAAAATTATCTCATAAGACTATCTTCTTCACCTCAAAAGATTACTTTTTACTCCAAATCCTTCCATTAAAGATTGAAGCACTGTCTGCCAGTCAATCCCATTAGCGAAGTCATTCTATCACACTCCAAGATATAAAAATGCCCGCACTTCAAACGATACTAAAGTAAACACCCCTCCTATAAAGCCACCGCCTGTAAAACGATCTTTCCATTAAAGCAGGGGGATGCCAACTCCCGGACATCGCTCAGGCTAATAAGTTGGGAATTGAGCGACTGTTACGGGGTCTCCCATTATAAAGGCAGCGGGGCTTCCTAAATTATGCATCAGGTTATTAGATGTAAGAAAGCGGGACTCCATGCATTATTCATGCGCGATGACTGAGATGGAGTTTGCACAAGGGTTGGGTTGCGTAATTAGGGAGCGTTATTCGGATTAACAGAAGAGCCTCGTGCGTTTTTTGTGTGGGAAGGAGTGTCAATATTTGGATAAGAAAGGGAAACTTCACTAGTAGCAATTGTAATGCGAGACGCTCTAGAAAGGCAAGTGATCAAACGGGTACTGTATTTGTTCAGCAGCCATAATCCTCGGGCCGCATGTGGCCCTCCTCATCGTATATAACATTTTAATTAAAAAAATAAAATTGATAATTACTATATATCGCACTAGTAAAATAAATATTTTTGAATGATATCATTTTCTTATGCTTATATTTATATATATTTTTATATTTAATTTTTATTATTATATATTTCTTTACAATGTAAGTTTAGTATCATTATTATTTTATATATGTTTACATGTAAGAATAATAGTAAATACAATATTAATGTTTCAATTTTTTCTCCAAAAAAGGTCTATAGGGGGTCTAAATCTAATACGGGGATATATAATTTATATGCGGCCCGCGGAATTATAATACATTTTCAAAGTGACCCGCAAGATCATTTGGGTTGGCCATCCCGTTTCTGGACAAGCTAAAAGGAATTTACTTGATATGTGGAGAATCCATACGATTTGGAAGATCACAATATTAATGAAAGTTAAACGTTTCCTTGAATGTTCTAGACGGTATCTCAACTTCATATACAATCTTCGAGAATACTATCGTATATATACTTATATAATAAATACAATCTTACTATGGTAATCATCAATTGAGTTCCTGCTTTCACATTGATGATTTTATACCCATGTTCCATTACTTATAATAGCAGTTAGCATGTTTTTATTTTTTACATTGTATACATGCAAACTTATTTAATAAAGCTCTATTTTTAAGGTATACGTTTTCTGTAGCTTAAAACCCATGAGATAACTAATAGTAGGAGCTCCAAAATTCGTTACAATAAGGAAATCACCCTAATTATACTTTATACGAAATTATCTCATAAGACTATCTTCTTCAACTCAAAAAGATTACTTTTTTACTCCAAATCCTTCCATTAAAGGTTTAAGCACTCCCTACGACACTATCACATTAGCGAAGTCATTGTATCACACACCAAGATATAAAAATGCCCGTACTTCAAAGGATTCTAAAGTAAACACCCTCCTATAAAGCCACCCCCCTGTAAAACGGTCTTTTTCATTAAAGCCTACTCCCAGGACATCGCTCCGGATAATAAGTTCGGAATTGAACGACTGTTACGGCGGTCTCCCCATTATAAAGGCAGCGGGGCTTCCTAAATTATGCATCAGGTTATTAGATGTAAGAATGTGGGACCTCATGCATTATTCTTGCGCGATGACTGAGCTGGAGATTGCACGAGGCTTTGGTTGCGTAATAAGGGAGCATTATTTGATTAATAGAAGAGCCTCTTGCACTTTTGTGTGAGAAGGAGTGTCAATATTTGGATAATAAAGGAGAAACTTCTGCAGTATCAGTTGTAATGCGAGACGTTCTAGAAAAGCAAGTGTTCAAACGGATATTGTATTTGTTCAGCAGCCATATCCCGCAAGTAGCATGCAGTCTTCTTTATAATACAATACATTTTAATTAAAAAATAAAATTGATAATTACTTAAAAATATTTTCAGATTTTTAGTGAAATTCTATGCTAGTGTTGATATGAAAACAGAAAACATTATTCATGTAGAATTACAATTTTAAGCATTATTTCATAACAGATAAATCAGTTTAGTTTATCACTCTAAGGTTATTTTTTGCACATTTTAGGCTTATTAATCTGATACTTACAGTTTCTGGAGCACTAAAAACATTCTTGTCACCTGCAGGATTCGAACCGGTAGCCCTGACAATAGTCAGAGCCAAAATTTTTGAATAATTTTTCAAGAAATGTTTTTGATGTTATTATTAAATTAGGTTATTTCTTATTATTCCCCTAGGTCAGGGGTCGGCAACCTTTTGAGTCGGAAGAGCCAAAAATGGCAATTTACGAAATTTTAAAGTTTTTAAAGAGCCACAAAATGTTTTTCTTGCCAACAATAAATAACAGGTGAGCTGAAAAGTTCGTAGGCTGACACATAGATGTCGCTACTAGTATTAAATCCATATGATTTTTAGTTAGTCCTAACGTTCAAAAGATACGTCTATAAATTTGATAGCTGTTGCACTATTAGTATGTGAGTTATAGCATTTTTAGTGAAGTTATAGTATTTTTAGTGTTCATCACGTGCAGTCCACTCGGCTGACTGTCCATTGACTCCGGTGTGAAATGATGGAACCATGTTTCATCCATTGTCCCATTTCGCGAGTACACTTTCGCGGTAATATCCAACAGTAGTACTTTATTTCTTTGAGTGCGGTGAAAAGCGAGTACAAGTGACTCAGAGATATCGGTGCCTAATCCTCGTTAATCGATTCAGAACGATTTTTAAATGTTTTTTTTGATAAAATAAATATTTGCTTATGGAACTAAAGAGCCGCAGCTTCACATCCAAAGAGCCTCGCAGGTTGCCGACACCTGCCCTAGGTAGACAGCAAAACTTTGACCAACTGCAAGAACCTGTGGGGTTCACGGAAGTAAGGAAGGAAACTGAGGGGGGGTAGCAGTACTTCTGATGTGAAGGAGCACTGGGTAGAAGTCTGACTTTTGCTCCGCGACGGTGAAGAAGGGCAGTGCTTTCTGGTAAGAATTTTATGGAGAACTACCCCCTATTTGCGTATCGTATGGGAGAAAACCTTTTTATTTCGAGAAACTCCCACCATATAATCCGACTAATGAGGCAAGATGTTGGACATCACAAACGCCATTGAGTCTCTTTTTAAGTTTTTTTGAAACAGTATCTACTACAACAAAACCGCCTGCGGATTGAACCTTACACCTTAATGTTCACACGCGGAGTGCGCTGCCACTGAGCCACGATGCAGGTTAACTCATCTTTGAATGAATACATAAAAACTTTTATTCCTTAAATTTTAAGTTTTAAGAACACCAATAAAAATATGTTAACAATTTTATCAGATTCTGAAAACTATTATAACAATTATGATGGTTATGGCAGCGTAGAAAAAAATATAGTTTTTCTGAATTCAATTTAAGTTTTGAATGCACGCAGTCAGTATCCAAATAGCTCATGATTATACAGCTGCAATCATTAAAAATATGTTAAAATTTCATTATATTCTGAAAACCAGTTATGATTGTTATCACATGGCAGTGTAGCAAAAAATACAGTTTTTCTAGTATTCATTTTCTAAGCTTTAAATGAATGCAATCATTATCCAAATAGCTCATGATTAAGCAGCAATATATAATTTAAATTATTAATTAAAATATAATTTTTCAAGACTTAAATTTTTAAGTTTTGAATGCATGTAATCCTTATCCAATAGTTCGTGATTATACAGAAACCATCATTAAAAATATGTTAAAATTCCATTAGATTCTGAAACTGTTATAACACTGTTTAACTGTTTTCGAAAACGAAATGACTGATACTTAAAAATAAAAGAAAAAAAAATGAAGTATTCTACCATAACATTCAATAGCCAAAAGAAGTTTGAAAATTCTATATAAATGAAGTATTCAAACAAAAACACTATAACATTCAATAGCCAAAAGTTATATCAAAGAAAAATTTCTTTCTAAAAAAACACCATAACATTTAATAGCCAAAAGAATATATCAAAGTATAAATGAAGTATTCCAATTTCTACAAGAAACACTATAACATTCAATAGCCAAAAAATATATCAAAGTATATAACATTCAAAGTCTGAAAATTCTAGGCATAAATGAAAGAATGAAGTATTCCAAAGACAAAGTTTGAAAATTCAAAAAGCGCTATACAGCTGAATAGGCCCCAAAAAATGCCAAAATATGATAAAATATGAAACTTCAAGAAGAAGGAAATTCTATTGATCAACAAACTACAAGTACTTATGGCCATTGGAAATACAAATGTTTAACCCAAAGCATGAAAATGTTAATTTTCCAACCCAAAACATTAAAAGTGATTCAAAACCATACTGCAAAACACTTCAAGCAAAAGCAAAATTCTCCAGAAAATTCCTGAAGATTAACGTCATTCATGAATCATTTCAAGATTTAAGGGACCTAAACGACCATTTTCCGCCAACATTTGCAATGCAGTTTTATTTGCTTGACACTCTATTTTGGATAACGTCACGGACCCTTAACCAGAACAACATTATGTTCACACATGAAATAAAAATAAAGAATTTTCAGGAATTTAATTTTTAAGTTTTGAATGCATGCAATCAGTATCCAAATAGTTTATGATTAAACAACTGTATCTCCTCCTCTAATGATTCTAGAAACAAATTCAACTGTTTTCGAAAGCGAAATGTCTGATGCTTAAAATAAAACAATAAAAAAAATTAAGAATATTTTTCACTAAAATCGGATCCTATTACCTTAAACACCTAATACAACATCTGCCCGAGGTGTGGGAGGGCCTGATTTAAACGGGTTCGATCCTATTACCTTAAACACCCGGTCTAATAAGATCAAGCGTTGCGGGGGCATTGTCCGACAACGTCCGTGGCTATCTTCAAATTTTACACGCGCCCCCTGGGTAATGCGAATAATCTGCGCAATAATAATAGCTGCATTGGAAAAAAAAAACATCCAGTGTGGATGTTTAAAAACATCACACCAAAAATTCACTATCTGCGTCTCTACTAATACGTCACAATAGCTTTCCTTTACATTCCAATTGGTGGGATGTCACATGATGCATAACGTCCAATCAGCGTAGGTATTAAAAAATGTTTTGAAAATAAATTGCAACGTACGAAATAAAAAGTTAAAAACAAAATATTCTAACAGGCTACTTCGGGGAATAGGATTCAGCTTTATTATTTTTTCGCTTACAAAAGAAGTAAACATTTAAATATTAGAGAATTATTCTGTTCATTTTTTTTTCTATTTTATTGCATGATCATGTCTTTTGTTAATAATATTCTAGCCTAGATTCTAGGATTCCTATTTACATAATTTCATTTCCTTCCTACGATGCTTGTTCCCAAAGGTATGTCCCATTTTAAAGTTGCATTAAACATTGTTGACTGGGTTGTTGCTGAAGAATACATTAAAATGCGTAAACTTATTTGGATCAACATATAGATGTGAACAAATACTTTTAGACAGAAATATAAAAAAAAACATTTATAAAAAAAAAAAATCAGCAACATTCATTTAGTTAATAAAAAACGGAACTAAATAATAAAATTTTTATTTAATTTATATAATACGTTGCATTAAATATTGCATTAGCTTTTTATATATTATGCTATATTATTTATTTTGGTTTTGTATATAGTCATGAAATAAATTTATGTTAAATCTTTTTTAATGCAAATTTATTTTAATTTCGGGTTAGAGTCCCGGCGGCGCCATGGGTGTTTGTAATGTTTCGGACTCTACTTTAAACCATAGGTCATGTTCTAATATGGCTGTAGAGCGTTGGACTAACAACCCTATCAAGTAAAAAGAAAACATTTTCTGTTTCAAAATCTGCCAGTATACCTTAGCCCACCATGGAGTTGCTGCGCCGATGATGAGGTCCTCTATTTTAGAATAGTTTTTTTCTTTTAATAGTTTTATTATTCTTTTTTAAATAAATCAGTATTCAATGAGTATATGCAGCTTTTGTACCTCATAATTTTATGCCATAATAATTTTTATATAGCAGATAAAGGAGGGGGCAGGGAGAGATTTAATTATAAGGGATCCAAGTTATGCAACAATTATTTTTATAATTTTAAAATAAATGTAAAAAAAAAAAAAAAAAAAAGGAAAGCTGTAACATTTAACAATGCAAGGAGAGTTCTTGGCCACTACTGAGGAAATTCAATTAACATATAGAGGCGCCGTTGATGCGTTTTAGTAAATGTTGCCAGATATGCCAAGGGTGGAATTACATAATAAAATAAATTGACGAATGATAAGGTAAATTTCTGCAATTGTTACGTAGAAATCAACGAAATGTGTGTATTGAATGATCGTTACTAAATATTTTTTCCAATGCAGCTGGCAAACAGACATGGACGTCTTTGGTTGCCAATATGGGCTGCACCGATGTTACTCACACTGCATGACCCAGGGGGCGCGTGTAACTTGATGGTAAGTCACGCAAGCGGAGTAACAATGCCCCGCAGCGCTCTACGATCTTCTTAGGACCGGGACCTACGGCTTAAAGTGGATTCCGAACCACTACAACACCCATGGGCAAAGCCGGGATTTGAACCCCATACCTGTGGTACCGAACGCCAGAGCGCTATATAATGCATCAATAATATAATGCCATCGGCCATTCGGCCATCAGACCCCTCACTAAATATTATAAAGAGAGAAATCTATGTGTGTTTATATGTGCATTTTCATTAAGTAAAAACTTTTTTTTTTTGTTTTGTGCTATATTGGTTTCGTCTCCACTTATTTAAGTCATGACCATCACAACAATTAATAATGAAAGGATGTTATTGTAATCTTATTGAATTTTTTTAAAGATAAAATATTTAATATCCACATGGCCTATGGGGGAAAACCCCATTAAATGTTCTAAGGTAAGGGGCTAAATGTTCTAAGGTAAAAATTTCGAAAGCTAGAAGCAATCTAATAAAAAGTCCGCGTGATCAAGACACGGTTTACCTGGCTCTGCAGTAAGCAAATCATCCTTCTGTTGTAAGTTATTGACCAGTCCCGAGCAAACAAGTACATTGGCCTTATTCATTTTCTCTGTCTTACGTTAAATACATTCATCAGAGTTCATAAGCCATGCCAGGCAGTCCATTTCATAATCTTAAATTGGCAATAGCCTCTTTGAAGAGTTTTTGCCACTCAATTTTTTCCAGTCATCTCCGATTGTTCCGCAGACTTTTCCTTTGGTGTTAGATAATTATTCACTAAAACTAAGATGACTTCATTTTGTCCCGTATGGATCTCTAAAAGACTCAAGAGGGATAGAACAGCGTCCAGGAAATTCTTCTGTTCCTTTTTCTTGTCGTTTCGTTCGAGATCTGCCCTTTCGTTCCCATTAGTTACAACAAATTCAATTAATATAATTTGGGTTAATTTTTTACACTTATCTAATTTATCATAAAGTGTTTTTTGAATAAAATAGAACTCTCTATTATTTATTGTGAAAAATTATTTACTTTATTATTTTATTAATAACGTGTAATTATGATGATAATTAAAACCAGAAAATAAATTTTAAATACTTTTATGAATGAAGTTTTTATTCAAAATAATACGAAAAGAATTTAATTAATAAAATGAAAAGAAAGTAAATATAATGCATCATTTGTACAATGAAAACAAGCTCTTCTATAATTTTCTTTACAAAATTCATTTGCAATTTCACTTCGCGAATAATAAAAACATGGGGCATCTAAATAATCAAATTCAACAATATAATAGCTTTGTCAAATACATAAGCCATGTGACGTTAATACGACATCCTGAATAAAATTTTTATACACCCCCTCCATATTACTCACATACTGAGCCCTACAATAACCATAATCCCAGTACAATGCAATCGCGCAAGCGTAGCCACAGCAAATAGCAATTAAGGCCATCCACCGACGCATTTGCAACTTAAAACGTTGTAAGCTTCTCGCTGCTGGTACATTTGGCAGTTATGCTATCTCTCTGCATATAAGCTTCACGTATTTTGAATATTAGTAACTATATTTCGCAAGATAGTCGCAATATGTATTAGTATACGTATATGTAAATACGTATTGCAATAGTTAAATGGATATAATATATAACCCATCATGAATTTGTGAAATAAAAGAGTTAATTGTTATAATGATGGCTGGGAGGATCAATTTTTTTTTTAATTTCAAAAGCAAATGTATATGCTTAATGCGCAATAATTGTGTGATGCTTACTAAGGAAAGTATCATATAAAGACATTTCAAAGCAGTTCACTCAAACTTTAACGCTTATTTTAAATATGGATTCCGAAATTAAAAAGAAAAATAAAAAGCTATTACCAAACAACAAAACAATTTTAGAAGATATTTGGAAAAGTCAAAAGCTGCAACAACCGTATCATTTAATATATTGTAACTGTGCTACCTCCTATACACTGGCAAGAGCGCCCCTTGCAGCGTTCAGAAGAAACGGTCAGTCGGCATCGAGTCCCTCATCTGAGAGAAAGTACTGTGGAACCTGCGATTCCGCTGCGTTTGTAGTCTCCGCGCTGAGTTTGTAGTCTCTCATCGCGAGAGGAAATATATTTAGTGATTCCTGGAGCATTAGTTGGCCAACAGAATCTCAATTGAAGAGGAAATATATTTAGTGCTTCCCGGAACATTATTTGGCATACAGACTCTCAACCGGAGAGGAAGCATATTTCACATACCTTGCACCCTGCCAAGTTTTCTAAGGCTTGCAGAAACAGTTTAAAAAGAGATTGATGATGTGTGGGTATCTTTTATGCAATTGAATACCCTAATTGGTTTCAAGTTGCTTGAAATTATAGGCAATCTTTGTATAGTATTAATGTATTCTATTATCGAATATTGCGATGTTTGTATCTACGATCAGTGTAGTAGTAATAGAATACAAACTTTGAGATAATAAACCTCTTGCTATGCATTAAACAATCATCCAACTATAATATCATATCTGCAAAATGGATGACAGGTTCTTGATGTGTTGTTGTCAGGATTACCAGATCTGATTCTTCTGGGCTTTCTCCTAATAGGACATCTGAAAATTGATATATCGAATCTGAAATACTACAGGATGAGAATTTCTCATCTGTTTTTTTACTCTCAGGTTAAATCGCGTTAGTCACTATACAACACGCGGATACTTTACTATTGTGTACATGTTGGGCAATCAGAATGTAACTGGGTGTGTTGGGATGAGATACTTGAGGCCCAGATTGGAGAACTCACAGATTTATTGGCACACGCACAAACACCATACACATAAAATAAGTGACATACAATATTTAACACATTTAAATACATATAACTAGATTCGCGGAAGGATTCCACTTCTAAGCAAAAAACACGATATTTGGCTACGCGCAGGATGCGTGAAATATACTTCCTCTCCTTGGTGAGAAACTGTAACCTAAACATTTCTCAACAGAAGCGCGTGGGAGAGCTTCTTTTCGGGGAGAGTCTCGAGGCCTACTGGCCATTTTCTCCTGAACGCCACAAGATGCACTCTTGCCAGTGCGTAGGAGGAAGCACGGTTATACTATGTAAATACAATGTTCTAAATAATAAATGCTACTCTGTTTTATTAAGGCTCTTTTTCAGTGCACCGCTTGCATTGTCATATTGCCCTGTTAGGTCTGTAAAGTGATGGTTAAATTAACTCTTATACTTATAAGCTATTCCTTAGACACTATTTTGGGGAAATCGAAACAATAATCTGCTTATATTTTGAAAGCCAGACATTTCAAAAGGAACTACAGAGCACGTGACTTGATATGAGTCAATCATCATATCTAGCAACACATATTTCATGCCAGTTTTGAAACACACATGAATAAAATGTCTTGAAAATCAGCGTTTATTCAATTCCTTCTATTCGCTCACACTCTCCCTATATATAGCTTTCAATCTATAATAAAATACAAAATTACATACATACATTAAAATACATAATTTTCAATCTATAATAAAATACTTTTTATGCATCCACTCAAGTTCACACACATTTTTAAAACTTGTAGTGGATGACACTGGATGTTAATACAGTTTTTTCAAATATTAATTCAGTAATTATATTTAATTAATTAATTTTAGTTTTTTTAGATTTAAGTTGCAACATAGTGTAAAAAGTAGGGATAGACTTTAAAATTTTTTATATAACATGTTTTATATAAAAGTTTTTGAAAAGAAGTTTCTCGTATTGTGCGAGGAGATTAAACTGATTTAAATAAAAATTTATACTCTTATTTATTTATAGCTTTAGTTTTTTGGACACTCTACTGACCTCTAACTAGGACAAACACACGTTCACTCATGATAAAAAAAGATTGCGCTTTTGATAAATTCAAATTAAGAAAAAAAAATTCATTTTTAAGCTTTTTAGCGTTATGTATGATTTTGTTTAATTTGAATAAAAACTTTTATCGCAGCTACTTACTTTATCTCAATTAGCAGTACTCCTAATCCTTTTTATCATGAATTTTTTTTTTTTTTTGAAAAAGCATTATTTTAAAAAGCGATCTGTGTAAAGCAAGTTATAAAACTCGAAATTTTTAGTCATAAGTTATATACTTAAAGATTTTAGCGGATTGCCTCTTAAGATTAATGATAACAATCAAAAAATCCCATTTTTAATGGAGAAGTTTTTTTTAAATTTATATGATATGAATATTCAACAAACATAAAAAGCTTTTAAAGAAAATGTGTATCCTAATTACAAAGGCGAAAATATGATAATTTATATCTAGGATTCTAAAGCATTATTCGTCATTTTAGATTCTAATTTCAAAATTTTGTAAAGTAGCATTTTTTTCTCACTGGAAGAGTTTTGGTATTTCATTCTCAGAAGAGAGGTATGTATATTCTTTGAGAAGTGCATGATAAAAACCCATTACTCAAATTTGACAGCAGACAAGAAATATTGCAGGTAGTTACATTACATGCAATTAGAGTTTTGTACTAGTGAGAACAACCTGTCACCCAAAACTGATAGAAGATTTTCGGTGTCATGTATAATAAGAATCCTGAAATTAGCGAATGTTTGTGCGATCTTCACAGGTACTAAACAACAACAGATTTAATATGAACCATATCATTTGTTGTTCCATCGTAATTGGTGATCGACCATGAACTGAGAAATGTCTACTTCAATAAGTGGATTCTTGTTTTTTCCTCTAGTACGCATCAAAAAATTGTGTAAAAACTTTTCTTCATTTTTTTTTTAATTAAATAGAAAACTTATTCATTCTTAAAGATTTTATCGTCTAAATACATATATTTTCAAACATTTTAAACAATAATCTCTCATTTTATTTAAACCTATACCAGAATTTATGTACAAAATTATAATTCATTGTTATAAATATATATATATTTTTCTTTTTTATAATTAAAAAAAAATCATAAAGATGTTGAATGGCCATTAGTAAAAATAAAATTTAGTGTAATATTTGTTGAAACAAATTACGACAAACTCAATAATTTTTGCATCTTTGCACCTCTTATTTTGTCGCTGTTATTGACTTGATTTTGAGTTTTATGTTTGCGTTAGCTGCTTTATCTCAATTTATACAATTGCTCTTTGTTGTTGTTAGTTATGCCCCTTGGCAGTCATCTAGACCGAGCCCACAAACCTGTATGGACACATGGTTGAAGGGACAGGGGGGGGGGGGTCAGCTTGTTGTCATAAAGCACTGTAGGTAGAAGTCTGACAGGGTTCCGTGAAGCTCTTTACAGTTATATGAGACCTGGACCTATGGCCTAAAGTGGATTCCTTATCATACAAACATCCATAGCACCGTCAGGACTCGAACCTGAAACCTGTGGCACCGAGCGATTGACACTCGGACATTTAAGCCCAAATAAAAAAGATCCTCAGATAATCAGTAGACCAGTAGAGTTTGACTGTTTCCAAAAGTATTAAAAAAATAAAACACCAAAATATTCTGCTATATAAAACTTTTGAGACCAATAAATACCAAAAAGTTAACATATACAAACAAAAACTACGTAATGTTCCGTAGGAAATCGTTGTTGTATTTTAGTGGGTTTCAAGTTATACATGTACTATTGATTACACATGTACTTTGACTTGAGATGAAAGGTGGATTTTCCCTTCTGTGAAGTATTTTAGGGATAATTACTTTGCATTTGCTTGTATGGGAGAAAATCCCTCCCCAAACCGTCCGATTGTCCCTACTGTCGCTATCTCCATGGAATCATTAATAGTTACATTAGTTACGTAATCACCTCTAGGAATGAACATTACGTGTAATTGCAGCCTAATAGCGTGTCGTAAAGTTGGACACAACATAACGGACTAGAAACATTACATACCTTACTCTGTTACAATCGTTACAGAATATCTTTGACTGTAACAGACGCCAAAAGCAAATTCGAATCGGATACTCGTACTTTAGTTGAGTATGATACTCAATCATGGTCCATACATCAATAAAATTCGCGTAAATATTTTTGTGATATTTATTTTGTAGATACAAAAACCCCAACTTTTTTAGGTTACAATTACAGTTTTTAACCTGGAGATTTAAAATTGTGCATGCACATTAGCTATGACCTGCATTAAACAGTAGGCTGTATTAAAATATAAATATATGGGGCCTGAATGGTCGAGTGGTTAGCGCTCTGGCGCTTGGTACCACAGGTTACGGGTTCGAGACCCGGCGGTGACATGGATGTTTGTAGTGGTTCGGAATCCACTTTAAGTTGTAGGTACCGGTCTCCTATGACTGTAAGAGCGTCTCGGAGCAAAAAGTCAGACTTCTACCTACGGGTGCTCCATCATAACAGAAGCTGCCCCTTTCCCCCCATCCATGAATAGATCACTGACTGGATGTTCATCCCGCACTGCAGGACATTGAAGATTAGTCTCAACAAAATATAAATAGGACCACGTCTTGTATTTTGCCTTTTAATTCCTTTATTTATTAATTAAATAGAAATCTTATTATTTGCCACTAGATAGGGCTTATTAAGTCATTTAGAAAAAAAAAAAAGCACCAAAATTTACTTTGTTAGTTTTGAATCTATTTTTCTTAACTTATTCATTGACGCAACAGCTACATGGTGGCCAAGGCCGTCTGCCTATTGGCAGATTTCGAAACAGGAGATGTTTTTTTTTTACCTGTTAGGGTTGTTAGCCCTAAGCCTAACAGCCATATTAGTCCGGGACATACGTTTTAAAGTAGATTCCGAACCATTACAAACATCCATGACACAGCCGGGACTCGAACCAGAAGCCTGTGATAACGAGTGCTTGAGCGCTTCCCACTTGTCCTTCAGGCCCATTTTTTAAAAGTAACACTATTATATATTTAAAAATAAACAGATTAAAAGTGAAAAAAAAAAAAAAAAGGTACTTTATTTAAGGCGAATTATTTAAAATATCAAACTTTTAATTCTGTATAAACATATTTTAATAAAATAGATTAAATAGACTTAATAATATTTACCAAGACTAAAAATGTTTTATCTTCTTTAAATGGTAGCGTCGGTCATACCTGCTGCCACCGATGTGAAGGTGTTATACAGAAACTAGACGGTTTCGCGAAAATGGTTTGATTCGCCATTTTGTCTTAAGATTTTTATAAATTAACGGTTCCATAAATCTGTTTTAAATATCAAAATATTTTTTTCTGATCTTGCGGATATATAGAGCAGTTGAGCAAAGCCAGTCATGAGGCGCAGCGGGCTAGGTAGCCGTACTTTATGTCCATCACACAAAATTTTATTTCTAAACCTTTCGGTTTAGTTTGTTGCTTTAGAGTCATTTTTTGCCCACTTTAGGCTAATTAGACCGGGACTTACAGTTTAAAGTAGATTACGAACCACTAACAAACTTTCATACCACAGCCAGAATTCGAATCTGAAAACTGTGCTACCAAATCCCAGAGCGCTAGCTACATGGCCATCAGGCCACTTAAAAACCTTTCGGGATCAAATTAAGCAATGATATAGAATGCAATCTGGCGGAGAAGATGACTGGTTAGATGATTTAGGTTTGGTTTGTCGCTCTAAAGGTAGTTTTTTTCTCACAAAAATTAATTAGACCAATATCGACAGTTTAAAGTGGATTCCGAACCACTAGAAAACATTCATGCCATCGCCTAGATTCGAATCTTTGTATATGGTACCAGAGGCTAGAGCGCCAGCCAACTGACTATCAGGCCGCTAACCAGCTTTAAAGCATAGACATTTAAATAGTTCTCTTTAAAAAAAAAAAATCAATACTTTGATGTTTTATTTATTAAATTCTGCTATCAGTTTTATACGAAATTTAACTGAACAACATTATTTTTATGTCGTTAAAGAGAAAGAAATTCTCATATCCTACGTCTATGTGGAAAGTTAGATCCACGTGCCAGTTTCGAATCATTGTCGTATTGTAGATCTGCTATTTCAATGCTACAAGACGGCTGGCAAATATCGAGTTGTTTACAAATATATAAGAGGAGTGAAACTGATAATTATATATAGTTTAAAGATAGTACAAGAAAAAATGTCCAACTTCTTTTATATGACTATTTTTTATGCTTTTGTGAAACTTAATTTGAAGCACAGCAGGACTGCCTGCGTGGGGTTTCCTTCAAGATCTTGAGGTTTTACATGATTGGTTTTTATTTTATAAAATTCTGAAACAATCTTCGATTTTGTGTCTTCAATGAAGAAAAAGATGAAAGGAAAATATTGATCTCATAATTTTTGATACTACCTAATAGATTTACTGTCATTTACTATTTTATGTTATGTTACATAATGCTGATAATTTTTACACTTTCTATAATTGTTGTGAACATATTAATTGAAGCTGAGTGAATAAAATACAACGACAAAAATAAAAAAAGTATTATCAACAATCTTGAATAAAAATTATCGTTCTACTAAAATAAATTTATTTTAAATTAATCAGTGAACCCAATATTGGGCAATTTATGCCAATGTTTATTTTTTTTTGAAGAAAATTGTATGAAATTCTCAAATCTCTAATCGACAATTAATTAAGAACTATGGTATGTCCCTTAATAGAGAAATATGGTATTATAATATGGAAAAGTTAATCTTTCTTACCAGGAAATTGTGATTAAAATACTTTTTGCGTGCTAGTATGCTTTAGTGCACAAAAGTGGGAAACGGTTCATATATCCGGTCATTAAAGTAAATTTGTTAGTTTTATATATTTTTATTTTAAGATTTTGATAAAAAAATGAAAACAGAAAATATGATCCAGCTTTAGTTTGATAAAAAATTAAATATTTAAATCTTAGAAAAAAAAATAATTCAGTTTTTTTTTGTATTATTGCAGGTTAATTCATCAATAGCGTGATAGACTTCATGCAGGGTCTCCATCACGTTGTTTATTTTACATTTCTACGGTATTTATTCAAGAAAATATATTTCATTTTAAATTGAGCTAAACTAATTACATGTGGTTATTATGAAATATTACATTAAAATGCTAATTTTGATCAGCACACATTTGTAAATTTGAATTTAGGCATGAATATCAAAATAATACATATATGTGTTTATACATTTGAATAATATACTATAGTATATTATTCCAGCCAGCCTATATTATTCCAGCGAACAACCAGCCCGTACCCAAAGTACGGTCTGGCTGTTCGACGCCAGATTGTAGAGCGCAGGTTGGGCAACCCGATTGTAACTGGGTGGGGGTTGGGTTGAGATACTTGAGGCTTGACTCGCATCCTTATTACCCCACGCCCAAACATCACACACATTCAATTAAAGACATACAACAGTTAACACATTCAAAGCCAGATAACTATAGATTCGGAGAAAGATTCCACTTCTAAGCCGAAAGCCCGAAATTCGGATATGCACAAAGTGCGCGTAACACACTTTCTCTCGAGGTGAGAGTGCGGTCTGATGGTCAATTGGCTAGCTCTTTAGCCTTTGGTATCACAGGCATCAGGGTTGAATCTTAGCGGTGGCATATTTGTGAGTGGTTCGGAATCTGTGGTAAACTCTAGGTTCCGATCTAATTAGCCTAAATGTACAAAAATGACCGTAGAGTGACAAACCAAAATTGGTGAGAGTGTATAAGCTACTTGACTATTTCTCCTGAACACCACAGTGGCACTCTTGCCAGTGGGTTGTAGGAAGTATGTTACAATGCCAAAGAGTTTTTATTGATTGTGAATAACAATAGCAGTCATTTGGCCCACCAATTTTCCAGTTGATTGCTACAAATGTAGAATAATAAATACCAGAATGCTTATGATTTTAATATAATAATACACTCCAAATTTATTTGCTTTTTTATTAGATTATTTAGTTTATTTTTTGTTAAAGATAAAAAAATTATATATATATAAAATCATTCTAAATTTGTTTATTTTTTTTATGTTGAACGGGGAGGACGACCCACAGCCAATGTACAGTGAGTGAAAGCAACCCATGCCCTTCCCAAGTTTATACAGCGGCATTATGAGCCAATTGGTCAGGCCTCTAGCCTTTGTTACCAAAGGCTTCAAGTTTGAATCTTGGCCGTAGCATGGATTTATTAGTGGTTCTGAATCCCTTTTAAACGTTAGGTCATAGCCTAATTAGCCTAAAGTGCGCAAAAAGTGACCGTAGAGTGTCAACCAAACCAATCCAGTTTATACATTACTAGTTCGGAATGATTTGACATTGGATAAATCTATTTATACATAGTAAGGAATTAAAATCACTAATAAATCTTCCCCGAAATAGTAAAAAAAGAGTTTAAATTCCTATCGAAACTGATATTGATTTGGAAAGAGAGAACTGAGGAAATTCATTTCCATTATTTGATCATAAAATTGTAAGGTATAACGCAATAACTTGTTTTTGCTATTTATTGTTAGGTCTGGTTTGCCGCTCTACAGTCATTTTGTGCACACTTTGGGTTAGTTAGACCGGAACCTAACAGTTCAACGTGAATTCTGAACCACTAACAAACATTCTCGTCCCAGCCAGGAATCGAACCTGAAAGCCTGTGATACCAAAGGCCAGAGCGCTAGCCAATCGGTCATCAGGCAGCTTAATGTTAGTGAGTAAACAGTTTGAAATTTGTGGTTAAAATGATCATATATTAAATAGGAAGAAAATAAATATGCTTGTTGGTGAGGAAACGAAACAAATAAATCCTTTAAAACGCAATTTTTTTCGTGCATAGTTTTGTTTCAGAACAATTTTTAGTACTAAAAACTGTCATTGGTAGAATTATGATCAATAAGATTTCATCCTATTCTATATATTTTTTATTAAAGGACTTTTAGAATTAGCCCTATAGTCTGCAGATTTATCGCCAGAGCTTTTGATATCATCATGCATTACATCTCTGTTTGTATCAGTAAAAATGTCTTCACTTTTATCAATTTTGAAAAAGAATGGAAAGCAATTCCAAGAGGTAATAAGCAATAAATAAACCCGCTAAACGCAGCTGGTTTGCTTATCAATTGGGTGCTGAAGGATATCGAATCAAATATTTGTAAAACAAAATGAAATCGCATTTAGATGACATTTACCAGTCGTTAGATATCTTGAGTGAACACGGGTTTGCCTTAAAGTAAGGGGCCTTCGGGTTTGAGTCCCAGGTGTATCATTAATGTTTGTAATGGTTCGGAATCTACTTTTAAACGTATGTCCGGGACTAATATGATTGTCAGGCTTAGGGCTGACAACCCTACTCCTTAAAAAGAAACCATCTCCTGTTGCGAAATCCGCCAGTAAGGAGACGACTTTGGCCCACCAATGGGGCTGTTGCGCTAATAAGTAAAAAATAGATTCAAAACTAATAATGTAAATTTTGGTGCTTTATTTATTTTTTAAATGACTTAATAATCCCTATCTAGTGTCAAATAATAAGATTTATATTTAATTAATAAGTAAGAATTTTTTTTTCTGATGCAACTGGCAAACATTTAAACAATTGTCTTTTATGCCTTAAGGCAAGCGCTGCACCGACTTTACGCCCTTAGCATTAACCAGGAGGTGCGTGTAGCTTGAAGATAATCTTCTGACGCGGAGTAACACTACCCCGCAACGCTCCTGTTAGACAGGGACCTACGGTTTAAAGTGGATTCCAAAACCACTACAAACATGCATGACACCGCCGGGGAATCGAACCCGAAACTTGTGGTGCAGAGCTCAGAGCGCTAGCCACTCGACCATTCAGGCCCTAAATCAAGAAATTAAATTTCTTTTTATCAGACGTTAGATGTCAGTTGTTAGACTCGGGCTTGCCGTACAATAATATAAGGTGGACAAAAATACTCGCTTTAGTCCAAAATTAAGAATTAATTTTCTCACGTTTAACTCATTGTATTTCGAAAATATATGAAATACTAGTATAGTTCATCAAGGTTTTAACAAAAATGCTTATAAGATAAGAAATCAATCATAAAAAAAAAAGGAAACAAAATATAACCTCATAAAAGAAACTTACGTCTAGTCAGACCTCTGCATAGGAAATTCACAAAGAGGTTTTTCTAGATGAGCAAAAGCAATCTTCCACAACAAAGAGGAATTGCATCTCATTTACGGATTCTCTTCTGTGGGATCAGCTGTTCCCTCTAAATGAAGAGCTTACTTTTGTGGGCGGATGTTTTTGTTCAATTTCAGTCGATGTCACTACTATGAGCCCTCTTTCTACACAATGTCAATACTTGAAGCCTATTTTTCTTGTTTTTTTATTTACCCGAATGTATAATATTCAGAAATAAAATCTGGAAGGTAGCTGTGAATGGTTTCACGAATTGGACTTCTGAATTACTTTATGTAAATCAGTTTCAATAATTGCATATCATATGTCCAAAAAAGTGTTTTATGTAATCACTTGCGATAAACATGTGCGATCGAAACATGTAGTAAAAGAACCACAGATAAACTACATACATAACTGTACCATAGATCAGATTAGTTGCAATATATATAATTATATCGAAGATCATATTAATTGCAATATAGATAATTATTTCAAAAATCATATTAATTGCAATATATATAATTATTTCAAAAATCATATTAATTGCAATATAGATAATTATATCAAAGATCAGATTAATTGCAATATAGATAATTATTTCAAAATCATATTAATTGCAATATAGATAATTATATCAAAGATCAGATTAATTGCAATATAGATAATTATACCAAAGATCAGGTTAACAGCAATTTAAATTATTGTAAATAGTATGTAATGTAGATCGTAGAACAGAATAATTGCAATTTTAATTATTGTAAATAGTAATTGTAATGTAGATCGTAGATCAGAATAATTGCAATTTAAATTATTGTAAATAGCAATTCTAATGTAGATAGTAGATCAGAATAATTGCAATATAGATTGTATTAAAGATCAAATTAATTGCAATACAGATCAGACCAGAATAATTACAATATAAAAAATCAAAAGATAAAAATAATTGCATTATAGATCATTGCAAATCAGAGTAATTGCAATCAAATCAGAGTAATTGCAATATAGATCATTGTACCAAATATAAGAATAATAAAATCTAGATCACATTATGTGGAAGATGAGATTAAATTGGTTCCCAACATTGAAAATGGTTTTTACTGAAAAGTTTTAGAGAAGTATCTCGAATGAAATTGTTATTTTTTTAGAATCACTGCTATTTGACGATATCAAAATAATCATGAAAAATCCCTCGTTTTGTATATACTTAATTTTTTTTTTTCTATACACAAACAATAAATTGATGATTATAAGAGCTGAGGAGAAATAATTGATTACCGCATGCCGGGGTTAAGTAAAGTGGAAATATTTTAATTATTAAATGAAATATTTTAGCTATTGAATAAATATTTTAATTACTGAATGAATTTTCTAATTATTGAGTGTATTGGAGTTCGAGATCTCCCAATCCAAACTGAAATCAGATTTAATGTTTTACCTTCTTTATGAAATGTAAACTTTATTTCGTTTCTGAAAAGAAATTCTTTCCATGTTTCTAGCAATTGCAATTTAAAAACACAAATATCAAATGAAATATATATTTCAGTGTATATAAATATCTACAGAAAGGCATCTAAAACAATCTGCCTACTTTCCTTTTTAAGTAATCGTAAACCATGATAATCTTTCTACAACTCAATGTAAGTATAAACAAAAAAATCTTGTATATTATTGCAAACAGAAACATTCAAAATAGACAATAATTTGAAAAAAAGATATTATAAGTAAACACATACGTGCATCATGTGCAGGTACATCTTCTCAATCTGATTGCTTAGTGGGTGTTTTTAGGTTTTTTTTTTCCATATGGCACATAAATACAGACCAGTTACTTCAAAACATTCTTTCAAAAAACAGCATTAACACTATTCATGTTTCCAATATTCTCATCTGGCCACAAATAAAGTGAATCAGGCGCTCCCTCAACTGCAATTTGGAAATTTCCCTCTTTCGAATGACATTAAGAATATATCCGTAACATTTTACAATGAAGGAAGGCCGCTACGCAGCCAAGGATCTCCGTAATAATCTACAATAAGAGAAGATATCCGTATAAAAACCAATAGAAACAACTACTGGAGGAAAGAGTGAAGGCAATTGCTAGGCAGACAGTTTTTCGAAAACGGAGAAAGAGGGCATATTCTTTTTAACATTTTAGGATAGATCAGTCACATTTTTCCCTACATGAGGGAATAAATTCTCAAAACTGTTGGATTTGGAATCCTTGCAACCCATACGATTACGCTGAAGTATCGTTGTGCCTGCTACATATACATTTTCCTGCCACAAATACTCTGAAGTATCGTTACAGCTTGCTATGTATACATTTTCCTGCGTCGAATATGCTTAACTATCGTTGCAGACTGCTACGCATAAGATTTTTGCAATGAATACGCTGAAGTATCGTTGTGCCTGCCGTGTATACATTTTCCTGCCACAAATACTCTGAAGTATCATTACAGCTTGCTATGTATAAATTTTCCTGCGTGTTTGAAGTAACAGCTTTTGTATACATTTTCCTGCGTCGAATATTTCGTTGCAGAGTGCTACGCATAAGATTTTTGCAATGAATACGCTGAAGTATCGTTGTGCCGTGTGTATACATTTTCCTGCCACAAATACTCTGTATACATTTTGTATAAATTTTCCTGCGTCGAATATGCCAGCTTGCTACTATACATTTTCCTGCAATATGCCTAACTATCGTTGCAGACTGCTACGCATAAGGTTTTTGCAATGAATAAGCTGAAGTATCGTTGTGCCTGCCGTGTATACATTTTTCCTGCCACAAATACTCTGAAGTATTGTTACAGCTTGCTATGTATACATTTTCCTGCGTCGAATATGCTTAACTATTGTTGCAGACTGCTACGCATAAGGTTTTTGCAATGAATACGCTGAAGTATCGTTGAACAGAAAAAAGTTGTTGTGTTTTGTACATTTACCATATCGTAAAAAAAATTATTCTTTATTCTTCGAGGAACGTTACGCAACGGGCCTAAAAACCTTCATAGCAAAATGTGAACTGTAAGATTTATTAAGTATTATATTATTTCTTCACCTACTTGAATTTAAAGAACAAGGCACGACTGTTTTCATTCCCTATGAAGCTCCTTCGCATATAGATATTAAGTAATGGTGTTAATAAGTCAACATTTGGCACTGGACGATTTTTGATAAGTATAAAAGACGCAAATAGTCTCCAAGATTACGATATTCCCCATCCTGGTATTTCTCTCTGTAGTAATTCAAACCACCTGTACTTGATAATCCCAGCAGGAGGAAATCCATAAATCCAGGCGATTCCTCATATCCGAATTGGATTCAGTTGAGACAAGTCCCCATTTGAAATTGCTACAAACCGATTAGAAAATTATGTTTGAATAGATTTTATAGATTTATTGTGAATTGTCAAGCGTAGATGTGTTTTAATGCTCGAATAAAATAATTGAAAAGGCAAACTGAAGTAATATTTGGAATAGGCAATACATGAATATGAACGTTAGTCAGTTGTAGTGATACCTCAGTTCACAGATTTGTACTCTGGCGCTCGGTATCACAGGTTTCGGGTTCGAGTCCCGACGGTGCCAGGGATGTTGGTAGTGGTTCGGAATCCACTTTAAACTGTGGATCCCGGTCTGGTAAGCCCTCATGAGACAGAAGATGACCGTAGAGTGACAAACCAAACAGATTTATGAAATAAATCTCTAGTTCTTATCATAACTGAAAGATGCCATACATCAACAGGTACCAGCAATTACTGTCGATCTTCTGTTCTCTGCTGCAACGAGTATAATACTGCAACTGCCTTAAGTATTGGGATATGATGAAGAAAATATTCAGCATTTGCAGCTGTCAACCATGATAATATGAATGCCACATTTTGTATTCATTATCTCTATTTTTCTATTCCAGAAAAGCAGGAGTGCCTTTTATTATCAAGATTTTGAAGTAAATTCTTTTCATGGACCAGCAAAATTCTATATTACGATGCATATCAATTTAAAAACTATTTGACCCACTGGTCAATAGCTCTTTTTTTTTTTTTTTTTTTTTTTTTTTTTTTTTTGAAACATTCTATTTTCGCGCCTAATTTTTGAATCACCCTATATATTTATTTCTAGTTCAATGGTGATTAAATAAAATTTATTTTTGTTAATTTAGTACTATAGAAATAATAGGAAAAATTTTTTTGAGAGGAAATACATTCCTTTTTTTCATTATTTGTTAAAAAAAAACTATATATTGAGAGTCTCTAACAAAAAAAAAGTTTTTAAAAAAATCGCGGTTCTGGGTATAATGGTTTCCTTTTATCCGCATACATATGGTAATAGTTTAATGCTAAATCATAAATTAAAAAAAAATAGAAAATAACATACAGGTAGGCTCTTTAAAATTTTCGTAATTGTAGCGAAATCGATTTGCAGTTTGATTCATAAATAAAAAAAATATTGCAATCTCAAGTTTCACCAATTATAATTTTTTTCAGAAGAATCAAGTAATATCACTACATGTAGACAACTTTGAATTGCTTTTAGAACAAAGATATACCAATATAATTTTTTTTGTATAAATTAATTCATGTAGAATTTATAATAATAATTTGTACATTTGTATGTCCCCGTTAAGGATTCACTTAATTAAATAAATTCATTAAATTCATTAATAAATTCATCATATTCATTCCTTAATAATTTCATAATATTTATTCTCATTCATAAATTCATATATAGGGACCTGAATGGCCGAGTGGCTAGCGCTCTGGCGCTCGGTACCACAGGTTTCGGGTTCAAGTCCCGGCGGTGCCATGGAGGTTTGCAGTGGTTCGAATCCACTTGAAACCGTAGGTCCCGGTCTAATAGGATCGTAGAGAGTTGCGGGGGCATTATTACTCCGCGTCCGTGGCTTATCTTCAAGTTACACGCGCCCCCTGGGTAATGCAAAGTGAGTACGTCTGAGCAGCGCTTGCCTTAAGGCATCCAAGACCAAGTTGTATGAGTGTTTCCCCAGCTGCATTAGAAAAAAAAAAATCATATATAAATCCCTTTATCCATTGATTCATAGATAGTTTATTCATTCATTCATAGTTTACGATAATAAAAAATAGATTTAAATGTAAAAATAAAATAACAACACTCTAAACAAGTAATATAAAAAAAATTTTAAAGTAAATTCCTACTTTTTTTCACTATATTGCAGAAAAGTCCTCTACAAATAAAGTTGAAAATTTCCTCTTACATCTGGCGCCATCTATTATTAGATACATACAACTTAAATCTAAAAAATAAAATATAATTAATTAAAAATTTAATTATTGAATTAATATTTGAAAAAACTGTATTAAAATCCAGTGTCATCTACTACAAGTTCAAAAAAATATATTTGCACTAGAGTGGGTGAATAAAAAGTTTTTTATGAACGATTGAAAATTTGAACAAAATATATATAGGGAAATTAGGAACCATAAAAAAGGGAATGCTCATCAGCTGGGTGCGTTGCCACTGAGCCACGAGTCGGGCAGCATTGTTTTTTATAGCATATAATATCAATGCTTTAGCATATAATATTTGCTATGAGTTCCCAATTTTGAAGAAAGGCGACAATCTTAATATTTTTAAATATAATGATATCTTAAATACAATAAAATTCTGCTCTTTTTACAAAGAAGTAACTCAATTGATTTGCATTACTTATGTAGCTAAGCAATGAAATAATAAAATCTAAACTTACTGCTATTTTTAACACAATTATTCTAATCGAATTAATTTCAGCAAAAAAATCTCTTTAAAGAAACAATTTTTTAAATAAAAATAATTCTGTTTATACCTTTTTAAGGAGAATAAACGGCATTTCACAAAAATACACGACAAAAATTACAAAAATTTTCGCATTCTGAAAGAATTGAATCAAAAATATTTCATCCATTCATATGTTAATGGAGATTTCGGTATCTTGAAAAAGAATTCTATAATAACCTTCATTATTGCAATTTTTTTGTTCGATGTTATAAATGGATGAAAACACTATAATGATATTGCTTTTTTATTCTTCGAAATTCAATTCCTGTTTGAATAGAGTTTTTTTTTTTTCAGGTGGGATTAGAATTGAACGGAAAATGATTGCTATTCCAGAATATTATGTTAATAATGAAAAGCAGATTTCCCGAAATCCCATCTGCAAGCTGCCTTCAGAAAGGGCGTAATTAAATTTTCTTTCTGCCATTTTTCCACGCGAAGTTGCATTATTATTCTTAGGGTGCATCTTTTAAAATCTCGTTTCTTTTAATACATATTGTAATGGAGGATTACACTTTTTTGAAATAAAATAGAAATAAAATGAGAACTTCTTCGAATGAATGGGGTATAATGCTCTGCTTTATATTTTATTCATCGTTTAACAACATGTATATAGCAGAGATAGTTTTTGATGGAATATATTTGTTAGAAAAAAATTATTTAGAACTTAATTTTTAATAAAAATTAGTTAAATTTACTAAGCTAATGGAAAAAAAGTAGTTAATTAGCTAAAATTATAAAAAAAAAATGTTTTAAATAAAATCTGGCACTATTCAAACTGTAAATCTAAACTTTATTATATAAATAAAATTTCACTTTTAAAAATTGATATCCTGTTTGTTTGTCAGTTATACAAATTAACAGTTTTCCACATGTATTAGCTTTCAAATTTGGAGAGTACATAGACTCTGATTTATGTACGTACAGTTTTACATAAGCTATGCCCTTCGTACGTACAGTCTTACATAGGCAACAGCCTACATAAGACTTACATAATAATATAAGACTACAAGAGTCTTACATAATCTAGGAGTTTGTACGTACAGTCTCACACAATCTATGACGTATGTACGTACAGTCTTCTATAGGCTATGACCTATATGATACCGTAGGTTACCATAAAGCTTGGAGACTTACCCTCTTTTACAGATTTCTGCTTCTTAATTCTATCTTTATTAATTAAATAAAAAGATGGCGCTAATTAAATTATTCAACATAAAGAAAAAAATATGTAGCAATATTTTTATTTTATAAATTTTTTTTTATTGTACCAGCATTGATTTTTGCATTAATAACATTGCTTTTTATAGCATATAACAGCATTGCTTCAGCATATAATATTTGCTATGAATTCCCATTTTTCACGAACGACGTTTTTTCAAATAAAAATAAATCAAAATAATCCTAAATATGTTAATATTTTAAATTCAATCCATATTTTGCTCTTTTTCTAAAAAAGGAACTCAATTGATTTGCATTACGTGTACAGCAAAGCAACAAAATAATCGAATCTAAACTTACTGCTATTTTTAACACAATTATTCTAATAGAATTAATTTCAGCAGTAGAATCTCTTTCAAAAAAATTTTTTTTTAAATAAAAATAATTATGTTTATTATTTTTTAGAAGATAATAAACGGCATTTTATTAAAATACACACACAAAAAAAAAAAAAAGGTTACAAAATTTTGGTATTCCGAACGAATTGAATCAAAAAGATTTCATCCATTCAGATGTTAATGGAGATTTCGGTATCTTGAAAAAGAATTCTATAATAACCTTCATTAATTCAATTTTTTTGTTCGATATAATGATATTGCTTCTTTATTCTCCGAAATTCAATTCCTGTTTGAATATGTTTTTTTCTCGGATAGGACAAGAATTGAATGGAAAACGATTGCTATTCCAGAATATTATGTTAATAATGAAAAGGAGATTTCTCATCTGCAAGCTGCCTTCAGAAATGGCGTAATTAAATTTTCTTTGTGCAATTTTTCCACGCGAAGTTGCATTATTATTCTTAGGGTGCATCTTTTAAAATTCGTTTCTTTTAATACATATTGTAATGGGGGATTACACTTTTTTGAAAGAAAATAGAAATAAAATGACAACTTCTTTGAATAAATGCGGTGTAATGCCTTATTTTATTTTTCATTTATCGCTTAATGATGTGTATAATATAGGAAAGATTTTTCGTAGGAATATATTTTTGTAGAAATATATATATATATATATATATTAATTTAGAAGTTAATTTTTAATAAAAAAATAATTAATTTTATATCATTAAAATGTATTTAAATAAAATCTGGCAATATTGAAACAAGCTTAATATTAAAGTCTTAATACTAAGCTTAAGTCTAAGCTACATACTAATTTACATCAAAACTCAATCTAAAAATTGAAATTCTATTTGTTTGTCAGTTATGTAAATCAACTATTTTCCAGATGGAGCTTTGAAATTTGACACGTACATAGAATATGTCCAAGTACGTACAATCTTACTTAAGCTATAACTTATTTATATACAGTTTTACTTACAGTTTGACCTATGTATGCACAGTCATATATAAGCTATGACCTATGTACGTATAGTCTGATACAGGCTATGACCTATGTGAGACAGCAGACTACTTTAAAGCTGGGAGACTTATCCTGATTTCTGCTTCTTACTTTTCTCCTTATTAATTTAATGAAAATATAATTTTTATTGTTACCAGATGGCGTTCATTAAATTATTCAAAATTAACGCAAAAAAAAAAAAAAAAAAAAAATGTGACAATTTTTTATTTATTGTGCCTTATTGATTATTTTTGTGTCTTATTTATTTATTGTTTTTTTGTGCCTTAAAGAATTTTTTTCTTGTAATTTGAATTACTTTTATGTTAATTAGACCGGAACGTACAGTTTTAGTGGATTCCGAACCATTAACGGCCATGAGAAGGCCAGAATTCGAGTCTGAAGCCCTATCAACAGCCTAATTTTAAAATAATGATTTATAAAATTTTTTTTGATGATATTATTAACTTATATTATAAAACTTTGTAAAACATAATGAATATTTTTTATTAAAAATTTCAAAGGGATAAATAATGTGTATTTTTTGACTTTATGTAAAAACGCGACTTACGCGAGTGAACTGAAATTTTCAGGAAATGCAAATTAGCGCATGATATGCAAATGATTAGAATTTCAAATCCGTAGCACATGCGTATGCTGAGCAGCGCCATCTGAACGGCGGATGGATCCGAATAAATAGACGGCTGTAGCGAGGCGTGTATGGTTATCGGTGGTTATCTGCTAGTGATAAACGTTAGCTCAATCGTTACTTATGCCTCTTCGACGAAAGAGAGCGAGATTTGAACAACTTACAGAGTTTGAACGGGGGAGAATCATCGTGAAGCTGGATTGTCTTATCGTGCGGTAGCCGCTCGTGTGCAGCGTAACAGCAGCACAGTGATGCGTCTTTGGAAGCAGTGGACGGACGAGTGTCGGACAACTCGGAAATCCGGGAGTGGACCACGAAATGTGACGTCAACTCGAGATGATAGACACCTGGTCCGCATGGCACTGACGGACCGTACAGCTTCCTCTAGACAATTGGCAGCACAGTGGTCAATAGCTACAGGTGTTTCATTGTGTGCTTCATCAATTCGTAGACGTCTGCTGCAGCGTGGATCGCTCGCAAGGACTCCTTTATACAGGATCCCTCTCACGCTAAACCATCGCCGCTACAATAGGCCGCTCAGCATAGACACTGGCGTGCTGATTGGAAGCATGTTGTGTTTTCTGACGAATCCCGCTTTAATTTGTGGAACCATGATGGCCGCATTCGTGTCAGACGCTATGCCGGTGAACACCACTTTCCGGAGTGCATTATCGAACGCCGCAGTGGACGAACACCCGGAGTTATGGTCTGGGGTGCCATAGCACATCATGGACGATCTCAATTGCTAAAAATTGGGGGCAATCTGAACAACAACCGGTACATCAGTGAAGTTCTACAGCCCCAAGCTGTTCCCTTCCTTCAAAGCTTGCCAGGCAATGTATTTCAACAGGACAATGCCCGCCCTCATATCGATAGGACTGTTCAATCCTTCTTTGCAACGCGGCAGGTACAGCTTCTTCCTTGGCCTGCGTATTCCCCGGATATGTCGCCGATTGAACATGTGTGGGATTTCGTTGGTCGGCGTCTCGCTCGTGATCCTCGTCCTGTTGCTTCTGCAGACGAACTTTGGGTGCGCATACAAACAATATGGAATGCTCTTTCCCAGGCAGACATTCAAAATTTGTTTGACCCCATGCCACGTCGTGTAACAGCACTTATTGCGGCGCGTGGTGGCTGCACAAAATACTGATTCCGATCTCTTGTTATTGTTTGTTTGCTTTGAACATTAATCATTTATTTGTACCACTACCAATCAACTGTGTATTAAATTTCATTCAATTATGACTATTCCTTCATGGTGTTGCAATTTTCACAAACATGAGTTTATATTATAGAGTTAAATTATTATTTGCTTTAAAATTTTAGCATGTTATATTTGCTATAAAATCTCAATTATAAAAACCGATTACATTCTCACTAATTTCAAATAAAAAAAATAAATCAAAATAATCCTAAATTTGTTAATATTTTAAATTCAATCCATATTCTGCTTTTTTTAATAAGAAATAATTCAATTGATTTGCATTACGTATACAGCTAAAGAAATAAAATAATCGAATTTAAACTTACTGCTATTTCTAACACAATTATTCTAATAGAATTAATTTCAGCAAAAGAATCTCTTCAAAAAAGAATTTTTAAATAAAAATTATTCTGTTTATTATTTTTTTTAAGGAGAATAAACGACATTTTACGAAAATACTCAACAAAAGTGACAAAAATTTTCTCATTCTGAAAAAAATTAAATTAAAAAGATTTCTTCCATTCATATGTTAATGGAGATTTCGGTATCTAGAAAAAGAATTCCGTAATAACCTTTATTTATATAATTTTTTTTTTGTTCGATGTTATAAATGGATGAAAAGAATATAATGATATTGCTTCTTTTCTTCTTCAAAATTCAATTCCTGTTTGAATAGAGTTTTTTTCAGGTGGGATTAGAATTGAACGGAAAATGATTGCTATTCCAGAATATTATGTTAATAATGAAAAGCAGATTTCCCGAAATCCCATCTGCAAGCTGCCTTCAGAAAGGGCGTAATTAAATTTTCTTTCTGCCATTTTTCCACGCGAAGTTGCATTATTATTCTTAGGGTGCATCTTTTAAAATCTCGTTTCTTAATACATATTGTAATGAAGGAGATTAGACTTTTTTGAAAGAAAATTGAAATAAAATTACGACTTCTTTGAAGGAATGCGGTATAATGCTTTATTGTATTTTTATTCATTCTTTAATAATATATAGATAACAAAGATAATTTTCGTAGGAGTATAAATTTAAAAAAAAAAAAATATATTTAGATCTAACTACCTTAATAAAAATTACTTATTTTTAATTAGTGTGTGGAAAAAAATGAGCTAATTTGCTAAACAAAAAAAAAAAAAATGTTTTTATGTAAAATATGGCAATATTGAAGACAATCTGTAAGGTTAAGGTGATTTACTAATATAAATAAAATCTTGTTTTTAAAATTGAGATTCTGTTTAAATGTCAGTTATACAAATTATCAGTTTTCCACATGTAGCATACAAATTTGACGCGTACATTGGCTATGACATATGTATGTACAGTCTTGCATAGGCTATGGTCTATGCTAGATTACATTCAAGTTTGGAGATATTCCCTCTGCTCCCAATTTCTGTTGCGGCAAATTTCAATAAAAACATGTGCGAGGTCCAATGAAACTTTCTTCCTCATACTTTATCATATCCCCTCCTCTCTGAAATCACCCCTATGGATATAAAATTTCGAAACCTATGATTTTTTATTGATATGGGGGGCAACCGTTGAACATGGCTATCTGTTTCCTGACTCATTAACTGACAGCCCAAAATACCTTATCCTCCGTTTGGCGACAACACCAAATTTATTTGACCCCTAAATTGTAATTTGACCAGGAACGTTCTTATTTTTGAATAGGCAATACAAAATTTCCTCATATTTTAAACAAAATTTTAAGTGGCTGCAATTAATAAGTGCGTATGTTTTATTTATTTGATGCTGGCCTGTCTATGATCCGTACAAGAATATAAATTATAATATATAAAAATTTTTGCCATTTGTATCAGAAGATTAATATTATATATAAGATTTGTTTTAATCGCCATTTGTATTAAAAAGAATCTCTGCCAATGTCGGTGAAATTTGAATATATATATTTACAAGTGAATGTATGCATAAAACAAATAGCAAAGGAGAACTGTCAAACAGTGAACTAGAAACGACCATCTATGAACAGGAAAAGCCAGTATTTTCTTCCGATATATATATATACAAAAATAAGTATATATAATGTATTGCGTGTATAAAATAGAGTTTCAATGCAAAATCTTATAGAGAACTGGCAAAGAGGGAACCAGATATGAAATATTTGCTATGAAATATTGAAATATTTGATATGAAATATTGAAATATTTGATATGAAATATTGATATGATATGAAATATTTGCTTTCGATGCATATATATATATATATATCTATACACTCAAGAGCCAAAACATTATGACCACCTGTCAATAACGAGTTGGCCCACCTTTGGCGCGCAACACAGCTTCAACCCACCTTGGCATGGATTAATACCATCACTTAATACCACTTAAATACCACTTCCACCTGATCACGTGCCTTCCACGTCCTCCAGGCGAGTTCATTGCAAAATGTAGGGGTGGTCATAATATTTTGGCTCCTGAGTGTATATAGATATATATATATAGTATATATATATATATATAGTAGTATATGCTGCGCCAATAAAGGATATATATATATATATATATACATACATATTTTGTTCCTTTATTGGCGCAGCAACTACATGTTTGGGCAAGCCTTGCAACTGCTGGAAAATTTCGAGACATGAGATGCTTCTTTTTATGAAATAGGGCTGTCAGATCCACGCTCAACGCTCCACAATCACATTAGACCAGGATCGTCTAAATTGGATTCCGAACCCTCACAAACATGCGTGGCACCAGAGCTAGTCACTCGGTTTTCAGGTCCATATATATATATATGTATATATATATTATCTGCCAGCTGCGATGTGACTTCCATACGTCCCGTTTCCTTTACCCAATGGTATGTGTTCCATCTGTTATGACAGCGAACGTCTACGATAACAAATGATGATTGTTCATTTTCCAGACTACGTTTCTATAGCTCATGTGAAATGAACCCATAATTCCCATTCAAATATAAATGTTTTCTAAATAAAGAAACGTATATATATATATATATATATATATATATATAAAAGCGTGTGTGTATGTATAAATCAATGTATTAACGCAAAAAGCAAAGGAGATCTGGCTGGAAGTTGACTTGAAACAACCATTTTTAGACAGTAAAAGCCATTACCAGTATTTGCTTCCGATATATATTATATATATATATGTGTGTTATACATATGCCTAAAGTTTAACTACTTACTTTCCTTGGTTATAAATGGTTTCTCTAGCGCAATTAAGATCGTAACGTTGCAGAATCAACCCACACTCCAAAACACTTGAAAGCATGGCCTGTAATTTGTTAAAGTAACAGTTTTCTCCTCTTTGAGACCTCTAACATAATTTACATTGTTATTGTAATTAAGTGGCTCTTGTTTAACACGATTTGAATAATTAATTACTTTTTCCTTTTTTAACAATAAGTTCGAGAGGAATGCTACGAAGAAGTTCTCAGTGCTCCGGAGAAAGATGTACCCCGAAGAAGACGTCACTTTCTTCTAAGGAAACTAATGAATTAGGGGGCAGTGCTTTTTATTGCTTTGTTTTCTTTTCCGATTGGCTCGAATGAAAACAGAAAACTTCATTTTTTGCTTTTAACTTCTGGAGATTCTCTTTATATAATGATTTCCTATTAAGTTAATGAACACTTAAGAGTGGTTTGAAAAGCATTAAATATTCGATAATGCACTTGAAATGTTAAGTTTTTAATTCACGAAGTTTAAACAATGTAGAGTAGATGCTTAAATTTACTCTTTCGTTAATAATTTATGTAAATATTCTGATTATGTTATTTTTTTGTTAAAACATACATTTCTATATGCAATTTTTCAAATTTCAAATAAATTCAAATTTTTCTGAAGTTGTCATGACTTCAACAAAGAACGACTAAAAGAAATGAGCCTGTAATTGTTCTATATTATTTATTATTCTAATGCAATACGTACTACGCATATGGATAAAATTCTTATGGTTACCTATGACTTTATTTGAATTCAATCATAAATTATGTCTGTAAAAACATGGGTTCTCTTGGAAAGAGGGGAGGGATGGGCAGCTTCTGTTTTGATGAATCACCCGTAGGTAGAAGTCTGACTTTGCTGTGTTTCGCAGAAGAAGTATTTTTTCAGTAGGTTGGAAAAATTCATACATCGGAATTTAATTATTTAGATGCACATTAGTGTACTTTCTAGTTCTCTGAATTCTAAGAAAATAAATAAATTAAAAATGGCAAACATTTTTAAAGATGCATCGAAATGTGTCAGAAGAGGAAATTAAAAACAACCATTAAGCAAAGCTTATTCGAAGTTGGTTTGGTTTGTCGCTCTACGGTCATTTTGTGCACACTTTGGGCTAATTAGACCGAAACTTACAGTTTAACGTGGATTCCGCCCCACCCATAAACATCCATGTCAACGCCGTGATTCGAACCTGAAACCTGCGGTACCAAAGGCCACGGCGCTAGTCAATTGGCCATCAGGCCGCTGTTCGAAGTTGAGAAATCACGAATCTTCATGTCTATATGAGAGCAACTCTACATACTTTATAGTCATATTCGAATTTTTTTTTTTTTTTTTTTTGCAAGTACCAAATGATTTGTGAGAAATCGCGAACTGATAAAATTTAATTATTAATAAAATACATAACTTTCTAACCTCATAACTCAAATACAAACGAGGAATTCAAGAAAAATTTACATGCCAAATCCAATTTTAGATTCCGTATATGAACAGAACCTCATAATAAAAAATATTTAAATTTTATTACGAATAATTAATTTTATTCAATTCTTTAATCATTATCACCATATAAATGTCTTTTCACCATTTATTCGCTTTCCTTATTTCATATGAGATTTTTTTTTTTTTTTTTCAATTCCTTCTATTAGTTCACACTCTCCCTATATATATATATATATCCTGTTCAAGTTTTTAGTCGTTCATAAAATACTTTTTATTCCTCCACAGAAGTTCAAATTCATTTTTTTTTTTTTTTTTAACTTATTGTGGATGATACTGGATGTTAATACAGTTTTTCAAATATTAATGCATTAGTCAAATTTAATTAATTAATTTTAGTTTTTTTTTTTTCCGATTTAAGTTGCATATATCCACCAATAGATGGCGCCACATAAACTTAAAAATGAATGAAAATTATTTATAAAGGACTTTCTGCAATAGAGTGAAAAAAAAAGTAGGAATTGAATTAAAAATTTTTTTTTTTTTTTATATATATTACTTGTTTTAAAACCTATAAACCCATTTATTTAACTTTTCAAAAAAATATCCAAGTTGATCAAAGATTTTCAGGTGTTATTTTCAGTCACTTTTAAGAATTCCTTTTAAGATTTCCTTTTAAGATTTCCACTTTTAAGGATTGGAAAAAAAATTGGCAAAAGTGCATTGTGTCCGAGGCGATTACTTTGAAAAAGCGATGAAATAAATTTGAAAGAATAAATAAAGAACTTTTGAAAAAAATAATTGGTCTTACTTTTTACGCATTAGTATATATATATTATATATATTGCTGTAAGTAATTATTTACGAAAGAATTAAAATGTTTTTTTTTTTTTTAGTGTTAACTATTCGGATGTAAATATTAATTCCTTTGTTCAAATGAAAATAAATAAAAACTGAGCGTTGCGGGCATTGTTAGCTGCGTCCGTGGCATGGAGATATGTTGTTGTCGTTGTGGTGTCCCCACGGAAGGTAACGGAATGTGCAGCTTCTGCTCCGCAGACGCCCTTAAAATCATCCAAGACCAAGCTGTCTAAGTGTTTAAAAATATTCCGAAGGAGACAAACGATAATAGCACCGTATATTCGAAAAACCCTTGTATGTCGGCTTTCTATTTTCAGGCCAATATCTATGTCATAAATTGATGAAGGAAAACAGAATACAATTAGATATTACAATCCCTAGTTAAAAGGAAAATAAGGATTGTGAGGTGATTTAAAGCAATGCCCCATTTGATTTATAAAAAATATAACAAAGAAAAAGGGCCTTAAATAGAATAATTAAAAAGAAAATTAAAAAGAAATCAGTACCACAGGTTTCGGGTTCGAGTCCCGGCGGTGACAGGATGGTATGTTTGTGGTTCGGAATCCACTTTAAGCCGTAGGTCCCGGTCTCCTATGACTGTAAGAGCGTCACGGAGCAAAAGTCAGAACTTCTACCTAACGGGTGCTCCATCACAACAGAAGCTGCTCCTTTCCCTCCATCCATGAGTAGATCACTCATGGGATGTCCGGGATCCCGCATTGCAGGACATTGCGGATTAGTCATCTATAACATGTTAAGGATGTATACCAAGGCTCACTCTATGGTAAACCATTATTCATGCAGGTATTCCAGTTATACATGAATTTACAAAATTGAAGGTTAAAATAGTTTTAATTTATTATCATTTTAATCTCTGTAGCAAAGTTATATGTCAAGGGAAACCATCTGTAAAATGAAATGAATACCTTTTTCTGAATTCTTCTCCAATAAACTGGTTTTTATTCTCTCAGATAGCGTTTTGGAGAACAACACATTGTTTCTATAAACAGTTTAGTGATTATATTCAATAAACTTATTATTTGCATATTAAAAAGTTGAATAATTCGCAGCTTTTGTTTTGTTACTTAAATAATTAATATTTATTATAAATAATTAATATTTTAATATTTATTATCATGAACAAAAATACATAAATACAAACAATGATGTTTTATTTTATGAAATTTTGAAAATGAATTTATTCTCAAAAAACAAACATCTACGCAATTCAGTTACGTGCCTATTTTATTGCACATCATTCCTGTTCGGTTCCTTGTACTGACGAATTGTAGAAAAAAAAAATAATTAAAATATTGTAATAATTAAAACATTGTTCCTCCACGTCCGTAGCTTCTCTTCAAGTTACACGCGCCTCCTGGGTAATGCAAAGTGAGTAACGTCTATGCAGCTCTTGCCTTAAGGCATCCAAGACAGCTGTCTAAGTGTTTGCCAGCTGCATTCGAAAAACAAGAAAAAAAAAAAAAAAACCCCATTTTCTAACACATATATTTTACATATTTTAAGCCAAAACAAATGTTTCCGAGGGATCTAAATGCCAAAACTCCAATGGAGCTGGTACTCAGTTGTCTGATTTGTATTACAAGTCTAAAATTACATGGAAATATTTGATAATATTCTTATGCAGCAGTTTATTTGAATTTTGTGAATATTTTGCAAATTTTTTTTAACTTCAAGTGACTCGGATATGTAATGGGAACATTTTAATCATTTTCCTTTTATTGAAGGAGTTTTTTTTTTCTTCACATTTAATTTGCAAATTTCGTAATTTATGCTATGTAAAAATGCAGGTGAATATCTTACGCATCAGCCTTTTTTTATTCTACCTGCTAATAAGTTTTTTTTACTGTAAATAATTTTTTAAGCTATTGGAAAATTATTTTACACAGTGCTTTATTTGAATTGTTAAAAGATTTTTGCAATTTATTCCAACTGCCAGTCAGGGCCGGATTTAGATGAAAAGAGGCCCTCGGCTATTCCACTTATGAGGCCTTTCACCTCCCATTTTTAAGTTTGCAAATGACATGAGAGATAATAATAAAATACGTCATTACTGTGATATATACCAATATGTTAAATGAAACATGTTGGGATGGGTACTCATCTTTATAAAAAATGTGGCACTGATAATAAATAAAAGAAAAGTCGGGAACATTTATTTGGCCATTTATTCTCGGCAGTCTATATAGTACTTGTAGCAATAACTCATCAAACATAACACACAACATTTACAAAGAAACAAAATTCAAATAATTAAAATCTTTGACTACGAAAATAAAATACGCAATAAAAATTATCATATATTCTATCAAATTAATTCATAAGGCGCGTCAATATTTGCCATAGCAATCAGTGAACGTATGAACTATACTTTGGTGCAATCTAGTATCTACAAACGAACAGACCCAATGAGCCGAACGCGTTGATCTTAACCGATACTTTTTATGTTTGTTTATGAGTCAGATGTGTAGAATTTCTCTCTATTTTCGATTCACTGTTTTAGTGTTTTTAGAATAATGTCATTCTAATTTTGCTAACGATTTGAATGTAGGCCCCTCTTGATCTTGAGGCCCTAGGCTGAAGCCTGGTTAGCCTATAGGAAAATCCATCCCTGCTGCCAGTAACTTGGAAGCGTAATTCGAACACTTTCATCGCTCTGCTTTTAATTAAGATTTTTATTTTCTTTAGATTTAATTTGCGAGTCAAATAGTTTATGCTGTATGAAAATGTTCGAGAATGTTTCTGTGAATGAGCCTTTTTTTGTTTAAACTGTTAAAAAAATTTTTTTTTTTGTTTTGTTTTGCTCTAAGTAATTTCGTAAGTCAGAATTAAAATGATATATTTTATTTTTGTGTTAATTATTCCGATTTAAAAATTAATTCATTTCTTCACATAAAACAAATTATTGAATTGATATTTTATTATTATCACGGAGCATTTCAATTTTAAATTTATATAAGAAAACATTTGTGATAAAATCTGTTATGAAATAAAAAAAAAAATAATAAATAATGCTTAATTAATTGTTTTTTGTCATATATATAAAAAAATGCAAATTTTCCGTTTCGAAAAATTTTATGTGAAATGGAAAGATATGTTGTTGTTACTTATCCCACTTCGTAGATATCTAATCTAGATCAAGCCCACGAACCCGTATGGACTCATGGTTGAAGGGAAAGGAAGCAGCTTCTGTTCTGATAGAGCACCCGTAGGTAGAAGTCTGACTTTTGCTCCGTGACCCTCTTACAGTCAGTCATACGAGACCGGGGCCTACAGCTTAAAGTGGATTCTGAACGTCTACAAACATCCATGGCACCGCCGGGATTCGAAAAACCTGCGGTACCGAGCGCGAGAGCGCTAGCCACTCGACAATTCAGGCCCACGGAACGATATAGAAAAGTAAACGCAAATATTTATCAATTTCTTCTTTTAGGTTACACGGTTCACGTATTGCGCGTTAAAATTCAAATGTATGCTGCTTATTAATGAAAGCAAATAATCAAACCTACTTTAACAATTCCGTTAAACCATAGTAGCAGCAACAGTTAATACCTCAAAAGAAAATTGGCTGTACCGTACTGTTAAATAGCACCTGCTTATATTTAAAGTAACGCCCAGAAGTGTCCTTCTCAGCTTTCATCAACGCAGGAGATGCAGTATCACCAGTAAATTAAAAAAAAAAAGTCTTTACAAGCAAGGCCGGATTTAGATGAAAAGAGGCCCGAGGCCATTCCACTAATGAGGCCCTTTCACCTCCCATCTTTTAAGTTTGTAAATTACATGAGAGATAATAAAATACATCATTACTGTGATATGTATCAATATGTTAAATAAAGCATGTTGTGATGGGTACTCATCTTTATAAAGAATGTGGCACGGATAATAAATAAAAAAAATAGTCGAGAACACTTATTTGGACATTTATTCTATGTATTGAACCTACTGAACTCAAAAGGCGAGAATCAAATGATCGTGTACGCAATCCTAAAATAAGAATCTTTTCTAATAACATTAATGCGTATTTCATATTATCGAAGTAATACGAATATAAACGAACGTCGGGATATCAATAGGTCTGTTCGTTTGTCTGTTTCAATCTGCACTTTATTTATGCAAGAACAAACCAGAGCTCAGTAGCATAAGGCACGTCAATATTTGCCATAGCAATCAGTGAACGTATGAACTATACTTTGGCGCAATCTAGTATATACAAGCGAACAGACACAATGTGCCGAACGCGTCGATCTTAACCAATACATTGTTATGTTCGTTTATGAGTCATATGTGTAGAATTTCTTCTTATTTTTGATTCAGTGTTTACTGTTTTTAGAAGAGTGTAATTCTAATTTTGCTAACAATTTGAATGTAGGCCCCTCCTGATCTTGAGGCCCTAGACTCAAGTCTAGTTAGCCTATAGGAAAATATGTCCCTGTTTACAGGATATCGGAGTACCCTGGCCCCGAAGGCCTAAAACTCCTCTCTACATCTGAGAAACATTGATGAAGGAAAAAACATTGATAGTTAAAAGGAGGCGAGGTGATTTAAGAGCAATGTCCCCATGTTAAAATATTTATTAAGCATAGAAAAAATTAAAAAAAAAGTAAAAATAGCTAATAACTAAGAGAAAAATAAAATAAAAAACAAAAATTAAGAATTAAAATTAACAGAATAATTAAAGAATCCAAAATTTAAAGAGAAAAAAAGAAATCTACAGTAGGATGCGATTTTAGCTGCTGGAATGACGACTTCAAGTCAGGGTTGAACCTGCAGCCTTTCGACTGCGCGGAACACCATGAAAATTTTGTCAACAAATTCAATAAGGAGATAGAAATTTTTAAAAGATTTATAATTACATGCTCAGAAGATTCCTTCTGAGCTTCTATTTTTAACGTTATTTGCACTCGCCTGTTAATTTGTTAGGATAAGTCTAATAATCTTATGAAAATTTATTTTAAAATAAAAGTGGTAATTAGAAGCAAATTCCAATGTATAATTTAATTACCAGAATTCTTTTTGTCATTTTCTCTTTTATGAAAGGTTACGGCCTTATTTCAAGAGTGTGTTCTGTTTCAATTCTTTTGAATAAAGTGTATCGGATGGAAGTTTTCTTTTTATTTATTCTTAGCGCCAATTTGTGTATGAAAACGAATAGTTGATCGGACTTTTTATAGTTTTGTTGTAAGTGTCATTATAATTGAGTATATCTATTTCAATTACTTTTGTTAAATTTCTTGGAATTTTCATTTTAAAATTAATTGAATTTCTTTCTTTATTTATTTTTACCCCGTGTTCCTTAAATCATGTCATTTTAGTTTAAGGAAATCGGGTTATTTAAAATGTAAGCACATAAAATCGTACCTAAAATTGCACTGTTTTAATCCAGCCAAAGCGGGGCATGTATGGCCGAGTGGCTAACACCCTGGCGCTCGCTACCACAGGTTTCGGGTTCGAGTCCCGGCGGTGCCATGGATGTTTGTAGTGGTTCGGAATCCACTTTAAACCGTAGGTCCCGGCTTAATATGATCATAGTGCGTTGCGGGGGTATTGTTACTCCGCGTCCGTGGCTTATCTTCAGGTTACACGCGCTCCCTGGGTAACACAAAGTGAGTAACGTTTGTGCAGCGCTTGCTTTAAGGCATGCAAGACAGCTGTCTAAGTGTTTGCCAGCTGCATTAGAAGGAAAAAAAAAAAACTTTGTAAATTATTTAACTTCAAAAGACGAAGTTGATTTTTATTTATTCACTGAAATGATGTATTGCGATCCGAGTTTTTTATGCATAAATAAATTTCAAATGGCAATGAGAAAAGATAAAGTATCCCGCATAATTTTTATCAAAACAATTTAACCACACATCAGAACGGTACAACAAGGACACATTAATAATAATAAAAAATATCATAAGAAAAAAAAAACAGACATAATGAGGTAGCAGAGGTTAGTTAGATATTGAATTGAAATAACCATTACCATCATGTCGGAAATAATCCGACGAATAAATTAATAAAAGTAATTTAAAATAGAACTAGAATAGTCTGCAATTGTCTACAGTAGATATGAGCAGTTCTTAAGCGAAAAAACATATGTCTTAAAAACACAATTTATTTCAACTTACAATGAGCGGCAAATAAAGATAGTTTGTGTGTGTGATTTTAAGACTGTTACTGAATTTTTTTCGTCAAAAAATTGTCTTAATTTGTCTTATTTAAGTTCTTTTTTATCAGTTTATCCACTCTATTATTTCTGATACAATAGATAGTCGCATTTTCATTACCTTGACTTCAGTTATATCTTAATATATTTCCTTTATTTGATGAAAGAAACCAACGTTATACGTCAAGTAACAATAACTTTTATGTAAATATTGTTTATTAATAACATTTGGAATGTTAAAAACAGAACATCTTATGCACGGCACCGGCTTTTTTACAATTCCTTTTTCCAGTTTTAAAAGTTTTATATTATTTATTTCTCTATTAATTCTTTTTATTTTCTTTCATTGCCCGACCTGTGGCCCAGTGGCAACGTGCGCTGTTGATGAGCATTAAGGCGGAAGTTCAATCCGCTGACGGCTTTGTTGTTGACACTGTTTCTAAAAACGAAGAGACTCGATGATGCTTGTGATGTTCAGTATCTTGCCTCGTGAATCGAACTACCTGGTGGAAGTTTTCCGGATTTTCTCCCATACGATTCGCAAAATGCGGGATAGGTCCCCCTAAAAGTCCTCTATTTTAGCGACACGGAACCAAGTCAGACTTCTACCTACGGGTGCTCCCTCACAATAGAAGCTGCCCCTTTTCCTCCGTCCATGAGCAGACTGCTCGTGGGTTGTCAGTCCCGCACTACAGGACACTGAGAATTAGACATAATACCTTCCTTTAATTTGTTTCCTTTTGGTTCTTAAGCTCCTGCCATTTCTATGTTACTTTTTAAAAACTGAAATTCTGAGTAGTTGGGAGTTACACACACACAGGAAACTAACTCTCCTATCAAATCTAATCGTCGGAAGTATTTAAACAACATTCTCTTACTTCTAATCAGTATGGCGAAATCTCAGAGCACTGAAGACAGTAAAAGAAAATATGCTCTATATAATTCAATAAAAAAAAATCTACACTGAAATCAAGAATAAATTCAGTGTACGTTTTCCTCTTATTAGAAACAGATGGGATATTCAGAACAGAATATTTTGTAAAATAAAAAAAAAAAAATTAAGCATGCTATAGTAGTTAATGGATGGATAAATAATTTGATTTTACATTTCAGAAAAAAAAAAAAAAATTCAATAAACTACATTCTGTAAAAAATAAACTACATTCTGTATAAAAATAATTTCAGGCATGCCTAAAAAAAAAAAAAAAAATAGTAATTAATGGATGGATAAAAAGTTTGATTTTAAATTTCAGAAGAAAAACAAAATAAACTACATTCTGTACAAAAAAATAATCCGGAATCGTTGTTATAAAACACATAAAATCAATTTATTCATCAAAATTTACAGTCTTCAAAGTAGGCCCCATTTGAGTGCAACACAACTATGACAGTGCTTGATCCAATCCTCCATACATTTCTGATAGGCTAATTCAGGCTTTTAGAGCATTTTTTATTATGAATTTAATGGAGTCGTCAAAGCGCCTTCCTCGAAGTGGTTATTTTAACATTAATAACGAGAAAAAGTCCCATGGTGCCATATCAGGTGAATACGGTGATTTGCCGACAGTACATTCGTCAAGCTTTATGATGATGGAGTCCGTAGAAGCCCGGGAAATGAAGTTTTCAACGACCTGCTTTTGATGGCGTTGTTTGACACAAAATTGAGTTCTTTGGGAAAAAGTCGTGCTCCAACGCTTTTCATGCCAAAAATAACAGCCATAATATTCTGAATAGAAATAAAAGATACCTTCATCTTTTAAGCCAACCAGCAGTCAGATGGCCAATTGGCTAGCGCTCTGCTCTTTGGCACCACAGGTTTCTGATTCGAATCCTGATGGTGGCATGGATGTTTATGAGGGGTTCGGAATCCACATTAAGTTGTAGTTCCCGGTCTAATTAGCCTAAAGTGTGCAAAAAATGACCATAGAGAGACAAACCAACCCAATCTTGAGCCAACTCTCTAAGATTTATATGACGCTTTTGACCGCAAACTTCTTGATTTTGTCAGTCGTAGCAGTGGAAGGTTGATCAGAACGAGACAAATCACATACCACTTCTTGGGCTGCTATGAATGCATTATACTATTTATATGCTTGTGTTTTTTTTTTCACTTGCAACATTTTTAGCGCTCATGCACACACAATTTTGTTTGAAACGCAAGATTTAAGAAAAACTCTTTGTTCAGAATCAAAAAAATCGTAGAGCACTGAAAATGTTTGATTACAAAAATAGTTGCTTTGACAGATCGCGTTCAAATTCAACATGGTAACTCAGTCCAGTGCTACCAGCTCACGAAAGAAAAAAAATTTGCAACGTTATCTTTTACACGGGTGTTTAAATATGTTTCTTTATCCCACTTGATAGACAACAACATCTAGGCCAAGTCCAAGAACCCGTGTCGTTTCATGGAAGGAGGGAAGGGGGGGGGCAGCTCCTATTGGGATGGAGCATCCGTAGGGGAAGTCTGACTTGGTTCCGTGATGCTGGAGGGCAGTGCCTTCCGGGAGGACTTTAAGAAGGAACTACCTCTCATTTGAGTATCGTATGGGGAAAAACTTCCACCAGGTAGTCCGACTCCCGAGGCAAGATGTTGAACATCACAAACGCCGTCCAGCCTCCTCGTTTTTTGCAACAGTGTCCCCAGCAAAGCCGTCATCGGATTGAACCTCCACCCTAATGCTCACCAGTGGCACACGTTGCCACTGTCTCGTTTACAGCCATTTATTATAAACGTTCATAA
>BPLR01021694.1:0-146713 GCA_021605095.1 Caerostris extrusa | reverse complement strand
AGCTTGACTAATGAATATTTTCGGCTTGGGGGTAGCTTTTTTAAAGGTTTTAAAATTTTTGAGGGCTTTAAAATTGATTCTTGAGATAAAAAATAAGCAAATTTGCAACTTCTATTCGATAGTATTTGTTGAGTTTCACAACGAGTATCGCTTTTTCTTTTTTATCATTATTCTGTAACCAGAATTATCCAGTCAGGAAACTTAATTTAGTTTGTTGATAAGACTGATTATATTATTGTATAAATATATTATATTTATTATAGTCGATTAATACTGGTTTAGAAATTTATTTTGTGAAATATTTCCGAAATCATATTCTGATAGATTTTTCATAATTTAGTTTCATGATTTCAAAAAATTAATTCATCGGCTAAGATAAGAAAAAAGAGTAGACTCATTTCGTTAGAAGTTTATGATTGAAATATTGAGGATACACCAGTAAAAAAATTTTTTGAAATGTTTTGCTCATGAATTCAATTAGAAAATGTCGATAAATGGGAATCAAATGTATATTTGCAATTTTATGAGAAAATATAAAATATTATAATTTCCCGTAAAATAACTTATTATATTATATACATATTAATTTGTTATATTCATTTTCAGAAATACTTTTCACAATTTGAAATATAGTAATATCAATTAAATTTTCTACTTCATAATTCATAATTCGTGCTCAAATCCTTTTACCCTTTAGTAATTGACTGTAATTCCTAATTTCTGATTATTTCTATATATACATTTGGCATATAGTTCTTTAAATATTCAGTAAAATCTGTTTTAAACGAATTCTATTTATTAAAAACTTTCACAGAAAGGAGCAAAACTGTTTAATCTCCAAAGTTGAGCTTGAAAACCAATAAAAATTAAATTTTGATTTTATATCATTTCATACTATAATTTTTTTATGTTATGTTTGTTCGTTAAATTTTAATTATGTTTAAGTTTACATTTTTGTTCGATTTAATGATAGCGTTTCAAAGGATTTGTTTTAAAAAATAGAGAGTTATTATTTTTCTTTTATTCATTTGTTAGGCTTTTGACAAATTCTTCGTTTTTAAATACATTTATAATTGTATAATCGACATAATTTCTCAATGCAATATTTCACCAATCGTGTATTTAGGATTCAGTTTTTGATGTAATTTTTATGCGGATTCTAAAACACGCTTTCACAAAACGTTATCCTTTACGATAAAAACTTCCTTCTATGCAATAGGGTGGAGTAGAAAACCATGGTATTTTATAGAATTTTTGACATTGATTGATTCGATAGCCTTTTTTCTTTTTTTTACTTCCTTACAATGCTTAGTATTGTACTACCATATCTCCCCAAATGGATTCAATTGAATTTCAAGATACACAGTAAACAAGTTCTTATTTTCATTTCCAAATTTGATAACATTCAATGACTTCTTATTTTTTGGAATATTCAATAAAGCAAAAGAAAAACTACAAGATCTCTAAATTTTTTATACATATTTTTCTTAAATTACGGAATATTTTTAAAGTTAGAATTCTTTTACAATACAAAAAAACTACATAACACCATTATTTTGTTATTCAATTTACTGTAATCGTGTTTTGTTCAGAAATTTTAAATTATTTAAATTTTGTTTGTTGGATATAACTTCAATTCTTAGTCTATTTTTTATGTGTGTATATTCCTGATAACATTTGTTGGCTCTTCTTGTTAGCTTTCGGCACATCTTAAAATTTCATAATACTTATTTGAAGAATGTTCAAATAGGATATTTTGAATTTTTTATTAAAATAAAATACAGCTTAAACAAGAAAAAAAATTTTTTAATGTTTTCAGATATTGTAAATATAGTATGTAGAGTAAATTAAAATGTCATTTAATTATTTTTACAATTAAAAAATTAAAAAATGTTTTTATACGATATGCGTAATGAATGTTTTGAAACTCTTCATAAATTTAAATCTTTTGTACACACTTTAGCGAATGTATATAAATGACATTCATTAATTTTGGTTTATTAGAATAAATTTCAAAGTTGCAAATTATCTAGATATATTATAAAAGAAAGTAAATAAGTAGAACAAAACTTCTCAAAATTTTGTTTATCTACTATATGAAATTAAAACAAAAATTTTTTCAAACATTTAAAATATTGATAAAAATATATCAAATAACGAAATATATTAAATTTATTGTTTATATTACATTCATAACTTTTGAAAAAGGCGTCCAAAATATTTTTGGTTAGTTTTTGTACTATGTTGTGCATTGAATTTGATACAAATAAGGTTATTATTATTATTTTATTTTCTATACTATTTTTGCATGCCTACAACAAAAAGAAATATCAGCTATGATTTTTGTAATTCTTAAATTAACTCAGTTATTATTTAAAGTTTTTAATCCCTTCACATAATCGTCACATGCATTATAAGAAAAGACTAAAAATTTCAAATATGTTTTTGAACTTACAAAAGAAAAAAATGTATTTTAAACACATTTATGTTAAAAGAAATAAACATTTGAGAATAAATCAATTTAAATTTTAAGTGTTCATAAAATAAATCAAAACATCAGAACATAATATTTATTACTGCTAACATTATTCAAGTTACAAAAATCATTATATATTATTTTAAATATAATTTAAAAAATCGATACTTTGATACTTTTCCAACATACCGTGTTCCCCTTTCTAAATAGTTTAAGTCTTTGTGGATTAAATATTATTGTTCTTTCCGTATACAAAAGAATTAATTATATCTGTTTGTACACTTTAATATATAAAAAAACAAGTAATATAAAAAAGAGTTAAGTCAATTCAGACTTTTTTCACTATATTGCAGAGAGTCCTTTATAAATAATTTTCAGTCATTTTTTAAGTTTATCTGGCGCCATCTATTGGTAGATATACGCAACTTAAATCTAAAAAAAACTAAAATTAATTAATTAAATTTTAATTAATGAATTAATATTTGAAAAAATTGCATTAACATCAGAGTGTCATCTACTACAAGTTAAAAAAAAAAACGTATTTGAACTTGAGGGGTGAATAAAAAGTATTGTATGCACGATTGAAAATTTGAACAAGATATATATATAGGGAGAGTGTGAGCTAATAGAAGGAATTGAAAAAATGAAGTATCACTTTTGCATAACTTTTATCTCAGATTCCTTTCGATTATAATTATTAATCCATAAAAAATATATTCAAATAATAAGGAAGACACCCGTATCTTAATTGTACAACCTTAAAAATTTACCTGTTACAGGACTATTAAGTAATGTCCTTTAAATCTTGAGAACCAATCAGCATCTAAGGTGAGCAAGCACGTGCCATTATAATTATTTTTCTTAAAACAAGAGCGGCTCCTCCCTTTTTTGACCATGAAATTGCTTGATCTTGAACCATGTTAAATTTAATATGACATTGGATGCCTCTACGGAAGAGGAGTTCTTTCCACGTCAAATGGTTTTCTTACTCAAAATCACACCCATGCTAGTAATCAATTAAAAAAGACACCCAAAAATTCCATGGAATAAAATTGATATCCATTTGCAAAAATTTGCACAAGTTGATATTTTTATATATCGATTTATTCATAGCTCACATGTGTTCATGAGGTCATTGTTGTATCTATTCAAAATTATAAAATTCATGAAACATAGCATAATAAATTTCTTTTTAACAAAATTACTTGAATTGATCATAATCAATATAAGTATACAACACGGAGAGGGAAATCTTACAATCTAGAATACATATTGTAATAAAAGATTCAACTTTTTACTGGGAATACCAAACCATAAAAACAATTATGTTCATAATACTCTTGAAAAACAGCATAATAAATTTCTTTTAACAAATTACTGAAACTAGCGATCGCTATAACCAAGTTAAGTATACAGCACTGAGTGGAAATCATAGAACTTTTTCAAACTTCTTTACTGATTTTACTTAACTGAATGTCACATATCACAAAAACTTATTTGATGTTCAGTAATAAGGTAAAAGAACATTGAGAATGAATTTAATACAGCGTAAATAAGTACATTTAGGTGTAAAACTTTCTTTACTTATTTTTACTTAACTGAATGTCTCGGATATCACAAAAACGTATTTGATGTTCAATGTTCAGTAATACAGTAAAAAAACGCCATTGAGAATAGATTTAATAGAACATAAATAGGTACATTTAGGTGCAAATGTCCTTCTTGGTGCTAAGACAGCCTTTGAAATTCATATCGACTGTTTTAATAAATAAATTTCTCAACTCAGTTTATTGTATGTTTATATGCAGAAACTATTTATAGACGGCATGTAGCGCTAACTTCGTACCTCACTTCATAAAATATTGTTGCCTATTGAGGATAAGGTTGAATGAGAAATGGGAATGTTTAGCAAATGCCATCCAATCAAAAGCATTATATTGCCAAATTGAAAAATATTACAGGAATTTCTACAGAAGATAATTCTGAAATCCATAATCTAATAATAATAAGATTTTATGGACAAAAAACGTCCATTATGTCCATTTTCTTTGTCAAGGACATTTGCTGAATAAAAATTTCCATACTGTATGTAATTTATTACAAATACTAGAATGCGCTTATTTTAATAAAAGATTCTACTTTCTCATCAGAAATAACAAAACACAAAAACAAGTAAACCAAAAGCATTATATTGCCAAATTGAAGAATATTACATGATTTTTTCATGGAAGATAATTTAATTACCATTAGGATTTTATATAATTCTTCCATTATGTCCATTTTCTTCGTCAAGGACATTTATAGAATAAAAATTGCCATATTGTATGTAATTTATTACGAATACTACAATAATCTTAGTGTAATAAAAAATTCTACTTTTTCATCAGGTATAACAAACCATATGGACAATTATGTTCGTAATAATCTTCAAGCACAGCATAATAGATTTTTTTCCAATAGATTACTATCATCATCGCATAACCAATATAAGTATACAAAACGGAGTGGAAATCATGGAACTTTACAAAATTCTTTACTTATTTTATTTTACTGAATGTCACATATCACTGAATGTAAAAAAAAGCCATAGAGAATGGATTTAATAGATCATAAATAGGTGCATTAAGATGCAAATATCTTTCTCGGCGCTAAGACAGCCTTCTTTGGTATGTATATCGACTGTATTAATAAATAAATTTCTCAACTCATGTTTATTGTATGTTTTATATGTAGAACCTATTTATAGAAAGCGTGTACCTCACTTCGTAAAATATTGTTGCCTATTGAGGATAAGGTTGAATGAGAAATGGGAATGTTTAGGAAATGCCATGTAAACCAAAAAGTATTATATTGCCAAATGGAAAAATATTACAAGATTTTCATGGAAGATAATACTGAAATTCATAATCTAATTATCATTAGAATTTTATATAATTCTTCCATTATGTCCGGTTTCTTCGTCAAGAACATTTATTGAATGGAAATTTCCATATTGTATGTAATTTATTACAAATACTACAATACTCTTATTGTATTACAAAGATTCTACTTTTTTCATCAGAAATAACAAGCCATATAAACAATTATGTTCATAATAATCGTGAAACATAGCATAATAGATTTTTCTGATAGAATTACTATAATTGATGGCATAAAAGTAAGTATACAGCACGGAGTGAAAATCGTAGAACATTTCCAACTTCTTTGATTTTACTTAACTGAATTTCACATATCACTGAATGTAAAAAAGGCCGTTGTGAATGGATTTAATAGAACATAAATAGGTACATTTAGGTGCAAATATCCTTCTTGGCGCTAAGACAGCCTTTGAAATTCATATCGACTGTATTAAGAAATAAATTTCTCAACTCACGTTTATTGTATGTTTATATGTAGAAACTATTTATAGAAAAAGCGTGTAGAGCTAACTTCTAGCTCACTTCGTAAAATATTGTTGCCTATTGAGGATAAGGTTGAATGAGAAATGGGAATGTTTAGCAAATGCATTCAACGCGATTCTGCTATTACCATTGAAAAACGATTTGTTCAAACAATGCAATGGATGGAATAGAGATTGTCTCGTTTACCTTGGTCGGGAGAATTGACTTGAAATATCCTCTGAAGCTCTTCGGGAGACATTTGGTAGTGCAACTGAAATAAAACGAAAAAAAAAAAGATTAACAATCTTAAAGGAATTATTTATTAAAAATGTGCATTCATAAAAATTAATTTTAAATCTATTAAAATAAAATTTATGAAGCAGATAATATTTAGGTGGACGTTTTAAATGTATGCAATGCAGTTAAGCATTTAGAACAATGGTGGCCAACTCGCGCCCCGCCTTGAACATTTTTTCAGGCCCTTGAGATTTATCACACTTCTACAAAATATATTTTATAATGGCCAAAGTAATGAAAAATAATGTATTAAAAAATACATTATGTGTGCATCTCATATATTCAAAAATTAACTATCGAAATTATCAGAAAAATTAAATTTGATTTTAAAACAATATAAGACAGATATTAACTATTTTATTTATGAGTCCGCAGAATAATTAAATTAAATTCTGCGAACTCATGAGTTACGCATCTTAGAACATCTAAAGTAATATGAATATAAAAATGCCTATAGTGGGTCTAAATCTAATATGGGGATACATAATTTTAAATGGGCCCGCCTTGAATTTTAAATGCGGTGCATTTCCTAAGTGGCCCGCAAGATCACTTGGGTATTACTATTTTATGTATTACAAATGAATGGCTATTAGTTAAGTATGTGTACTGCATTTCAGAGTTAAAAACTATACTGTTCGGACTTATATAGTATATTATATATATTTAATAAAAGTACAGTTCGTACATTATATGATTAAAAATAGTCTAAAGGGCTTGGTTTTTATACTTCTGGAATTCGTAATTATCTCGATTTTCTGTAAGAAAGCTAAAATGAAATTTCACAAAACAAAATAAACTTAGGAAATTTTAGAATGCACATGATGCTGTTACTTATTGCCATACCTAATAATACAGGAATTTTTATTTATTTTTAGAAGAGTCTTAAACATGCGGGTATTTTACAATGTAACAAGCTTAGTGACTGTGAGTCTCGAAAACATCTACATCAATCATAAAAAGACAGGTATATTATTAAATGATTAAAATTAGACACGAGGAAATAAAATTAACTTACTTCATAATATAGAGTTTTTTTAAAAGTTAGAAATAAGATACACCATTGAGAAACTATTTATCTTCTATTAAAAAATGATGCTCCTCTCTAGTCGTGAATTGGCTAGGAGAAAATTTGAAGAAACAATCTTACTGCTGCAATTAAAGAGATCTATGTAATCCAACATTATTGGTAACATGGTTTGAAGAACAAATGCGCCAATCCTTCTTTTCAATGGATAGAGCTTTTCCCATTATTTTAAATAAAATTTTCCATAACAAAATAAACTCATTAAAAATATTAGCATTATTACTGAAGTACAAAATTATAAGTGCTGGGCTATATTTTTTTGCTATTATGCATCGTAATTAATATGAATTTTATAAACACACAAAATATGAATATTGGTTACATGAATACAAAATAAAATAAATTTTTAGGTTAAAAAATATATACATAAAACGTATAAAATGAAAGATATGCATAATAGATGTATAAACTATGCCACTGTAATCAAATATCTTTTCAATTGTTCCTATAATTACAACTATGCTTAAAAGATACTTTTCACATTTAAATAGCTATATAATTTTACATGAATTTTAGTGTCTTTTAAAAATGTATACTCATTGTACATATTTTTAATGTGACCTATAAAATGTTTATATCTATAACTAAACAATAAAGTAATTTACAACTCGTTCAAATTTGACATACACACAATATGAAAGTAATATATTTTATTTTTGAAAGATAAAGCTACAAATATTGCTGGATTCAACATATTGAAACCATGAAATTCAAATTTTTGTACATAAAGGCAGGATTTTCAATACCGAAATCGTGGAAAAATTATACATTCAACAAACCAACCCTTTTCTTAGAAAAGTGACCTATTTAAACAGTTAAAATAAATGAATCACAAATTACTATGAACTTCATTTGCAAAAGTTTCGTACGAATATTAATTATAGCATTTCGAATTCAATTACATAATAATATATATTTCTTCATTGCAATTTCACCCTTTATTAAGCTAATAGCAACGGAATGTAAATTAGAAAGAGAACCAGTAAATGATACGAGCCGTTTTCAATGGCCAGTTGTGGAACTAATCTTCCATTGTACGCTTGTCAAAAGTTGGTTGAGTTATGTTGGAAAGATAAATTGAACCGTACTGTATAACTCTTTTCTCATGAGCCACCAAATGGTATAACCACCCATGTATCTCTTTGTTGCAGAACGAAGAATGCCGGCAGTGGGTCACGAATTGGAACAAATTTAAAACGAAAATAAAATCAACAATCGAATCGAGGTTACAGTTAAAGTGGGTGGACAGTCTATTTAAAATCTGTTAGCACCCCGCTACATTGAGAAATGCTTCTGTGATGGTTTATCTTCTTAGAGGTTTAGTGGTGCAAGTAGAGTATCAATGCTTTAATTGATTTATTCTAAGTCCAAAAATAAAAATCTGTTTGCCTTTTTATGTTGAAAGATAAATATATAAAAATTTATTTTGCTTACTTAGACTGTTTCACATTTACATAATTCCTATTAAAATATATATGTTAAAGTTTGAATCAATTATCTAATGAACGTATATAAGTTGTTTCTAGAATAATTCAGAAAAAAACAGTTTCATAAGCATTAGTTCCATAACAGTAAAATGATTGGCGGCGATGTAAAACGGTTACCTCAGATATGTATGCCAGGAATATATATATATATATATATATATACAAATTTAAATTATCTAATACTAGTTAAACTATAAGCTAGATTCGATTGTTGATTAAAGTGTGTGGACAGTCTATCTAAAATCTGTTATCACCCTGCCATAGTGAGTAATGCTTTTTATTTTTTTGTGATGGTTTATCTTAGATGTTTAGTGATGTAAGTTGCGTACTAATAAAGTTTTGAAAATAATATTTAATACTTCAGAACAATGATTTAAAAATATCATCATAAAAGATTACTTCAAAATTATATTTAATACTTCAAAGTGATAACGTTAAATAATGTCTTAACAAAAATTTGGTTGAATGAGTTAAACTTATCCCATGAATCATGATAGAGGTTCTCAAATTTTATATTTTCTGTGTTTCCCTTTTTGATATAAAATGCTGTCAATCTTTTAATATTATTCAAAATTATATTTAACACTTCAAAGTGATAATTTTAATTGATTTATTCTTAACTCCAAAAATTCTATTTGTCTTTTTTCATACTGAAAGAAAAATATATAAAAAATTTATTTTGCTTATTTAGGTTGTTTCTCGTTTATTTATAGCCTATGAAAAGATGTTTGAATCAATTATATAATTGGGTTGTTTTTACAATATTTCAGAAAAAGAAACTTGTTTCATAAACATTAGTTCCATAGAAGTAAAATCATAAGCGACGATATACAAAAGCTACTTCAGAAATTGTTTTTGTTTTCTTATGTTGAGAGAGAAATATATAAAACAGTTATTTTTGCTTATTTAGATTATTTCTCATTTACTTATTTCTATTAAATAATATTTTTAAAGTTGGAATTCAATTATATGATGAAAATATATAAGTTGTTTCTAGAATAATTTAGAAAAAAAAAAAACTTGTTCCATAAACATTAGTTTCATAATAGTAAAATGAAATATTATTATTTTTTTTAATATTAATCTTATCTCACAGTGTTGCTGGTCTATAAGTTCTTCAATAACATTCCATAATAGTAAAATGATAAGCGACGTTGAACAACAGTTACTTGAGATATGTATGTTAGGAATATATACACAATTATTTAATATTACTTGATGCAAATGCATTCATAAATTTTTCAATTATCTTATCTCACTTTGTCGCTGGTCTATATAAGTATTTCAATAAGGTTTCGCCGCACTTTCATATGGAGCGCCAGGTACCGTTACCACCAAGAGAACACCATTGAATGACAACGTTACGGTGGTGCAGGATGGCTCGTTTGGGGAGGAATTATTCTTGGTTCCAGAACTAACCTGCATGTTCAGAGTGTAACGATGACAGGCCACATCTATCGGGATGTCATTCTGGAACAACATGTACGTTTGTTTCGGAGCGCCATGGGTGCTGAATTTTTGTATATGGATGACAACGCCCGTCATCACCGTGCAAACATTGTAGACGAATGCCTTCAATTGGAGGATATCACCCGTATGGATTGGCCAACATACTCACCGGACTTGAATCCAATAGAGCATGTGTGGATATGCTTGGCCGACGAATTGCAGCCCGTCAACCCCCTCCCACCTTCAACCGGAACTTCGGAGGGCATTGCTTGATGAGTGGTGTAATATTCCCCCAAGATCATATTGATAATTTGATATTCAGCATGCCTAGGCGTTGTAAGGCCTGTATTGCATTGTCCGGAGACATAGTCCATATTAACCATCATACTAACCATGTTATACTGTTTTTTGTAAATAGGTTCTTTTTTGAAATTTGCTCCAGGGAGTAAAAATCGCAATTTTTATTAATTATGTCAAACATATAGCATCTTTTTTTTTGCTCTTTTTACCTTTCGTTTAATAAATAGACTTTACAAATAAGTCACATTTGTTTTGCTTCTGTCTCTTTCTTTGCCTGAACTTCATTATCCTTAATTTATGGACATGAGTGTAATATCCTCCTATTACTAAATCATAATGATAATTTTTTTCCTTTGTAAAAAATATTATAGTTATCTAGCTTAAATATCATTAATTCAGCTAGCTAACGTTATTTATTATTTATAATTTTATTTTAGATCTTTGCTTGCAATACTGCATTTCCTTTATTTAAATGTAGTGTTGCAAGCAATACTCTAAAATAAAATAGTTTACTATATTTTTTTGAGTTAATAAGAATAAATTTAATGACAAATATTTCGAGATTTTTATAGAATCTTATCAATGGAATATAAGTTGCGCCAATGTGGTTAGAAATGATTAATTAATGGGGTTTAACTACAATGCATGACTTATTTATTGTTGGTGGTATGGGATTTATTGAAAAAAAGTTTTTTTTTTTCTTTCTTTCTTTAAAAACTGTTTTTTCAAAACAAAGATAATCTTAAAGAGTAGCTTTGGGCAACATTATTTTTCCTGGTATAAGGATTTATATGCTGTTAATATAGAATATTGTTTAAAAACATGTCTTCAAGAAGACAGTTAGTTAAGGAAACATCCAATAATGCCATCAAACATGTTTTTGTTATATTTCGTTTAGTAATTAAATGCGAAGGACTTCCTTGTAAAAAAATCCTACACTTGAAATAAATATCGGTAAGTATAATAAATAAATTGAATCTCAGTAAAAGTAGGTTAGTGGTTTTTTTTTTTTTATGTGACATGGACAATTGTTTCAAAGTGAAAAAAAAAAAAACTTAACATATGGACAATGAAAAATGAGGATTACAGAACATGTGTTTTCACACAGTAATGAGTAAAATGGCCTTGACATTCATAACTTCTATTTCTTAAAAAAGATCATTACGACACTTCTTCTTAATCCATCATGAACAGGATTAAACTAAGATGAAAAAACAACCTTTAGCTTCAAAGTTGCATTTGCATAGCCTTGTACTTAACGGCACATTGCAGCCAATGTGTATTGCGACCTCAAAATATTAATTTAAAATTATAATGTGATCCTTGAATGGTTTAAAGGGAAATGGTTTGTTCATTTTTAATTGTTTATTAAATTACAAAGCATTAATCTGATGGAAAATTTTAGATTAAAATTTCACTGCTTCCTTGAAGAATCTTTAAATTAAAAAATTGTTATATTATTTGCTTTCTGTAAATAATATTTACTATAATTTATATAATTTATTGAAGAATATATTCTAAACATTAAATTAAAATGATGCTTTTAAAATGAATAGAACATGAAATATCAGAACACGAAATTTTGGATATTGTGAGGCCTATTGTAGAGTTTGAAATGTGTTGTTGTTGTTATAATGCAGCTGGCAATACAGAGACAGTTATGCCATAAGCATGTCTTTATGCAAGAGCTACACAGCTGTTACTCATTTAACACTCCCAGCCGGCACGTGTAACTTGAACACTACCCCCATAACGCTCTACAATCATATTAGACCTGGAGAATCGGTTTAAAGTGGATTACATGGATCTATGGCATCGCCGGGATTCGAACCCGATACCTCTGGTACCGTGCCAGAGCGCTAGCCACTCTGCCATCAGGCTCAGTTTTAAATCTAACCAGAGTAAAAGTTTATGTACAAAATCTGAGTAATATAAATTATTAGAAATCAATAATGTGGACTAATATAAATTACATTAAAATAAATGTTGATTCTTATCCCACTTGGTAGATAGCAACGTGTAGACCAAGTCTAAGAACACGTGAGGTTTCATGCAAGGAGGGAAAGGTGAGGGCAGTTTCTGTTGTGATGGAGCCCCGTAGGTAGAAGTCTGACTTGATTCCGTTCCGCTGAAGGAGGGAAGAGCCATCTTGGTGGACTTTTAGGGGAACTACCCCGCATTTCCGTATCGTATGGGAGAAAACCCGAAAACCTCCTACCAGGTAGACCGATTAACGAGACAGGATGCTGTCTCCACCTTTTATAACAAAGCTGCCAGGGGATTGAACCTCCGCCCTAATGCTCATCAGCTGTAAGCGTTACCACTGAGCCGCAAGTAGGACATACTTATTTGTATTGATTCTTATTTTTAAAAAAATTTAAATTTTTAAATGTGTAGCGTCTTTAGTACTAAAAATTTATACTATATATTTTACAGTATTTAAACTATATATATAACTGGATGTATTTATGTACGTATGGTCAAGAATAGCTTAAAAATCATAAAAGTTCCATTTTTTTTCTCAAATTTTATTAATTTATTGCAAAAACCCCAAAACTACAAATCCTTTTTATTAGTTATTTTTAATGAAAAACTAATTTTTTTGCCATCGGAATTTTACCTCATTAAATAGTATCCTTAAAAAATGCCATTGGTTAAGCTGTTATACTAGAAATTATGAAATTATTCACATTCATTAAATATCATTCCTAAAATAGTTATTAGGAATTATATTTTTGAATGTGAATTACTGCTTTATTTAGCCAATTTTACCTATTTAAGAACAGTTATCTCAAATCTCAGATTTCGGTAACTTGCAATACCAAGTCACAACTACTAGAAAATTATAAACAAAAACCACAATCTCATTTAATATTTTTATTGCAGCTAGATTTTAAATTTATTTTTCTATTTAATGTCTCGAAAACTGACTTACGCCGGTACTTCGTAGATTTAAAAAATTCTCATTAAACCCGCATTTTCCAAGTAGAGCGAGCTATGAGGAATATTTGGGTAAACACCCTCCAACACTTAAAGCTGGCGACCTTTGATCCTAAACCTTGTGCTTGAATGGTGCAGAGACAATGGGTGAGACGTTCATGTCACGCCCGGCTTGAAATCGGTTTCAGGTGGGGTACGCCCAAAGAGAATTGTAGAAACAGAAAGTGGTGAGAATGAGACAGAGAAAAATTGGGCTCGATTCAGAATTGTGTGGATTTGGCCTCGTAACCAGATGGAAATGAACTGCAGAGATTTTTGCTATTGTTTGTATAAAACATACGCAGAAATTAAAATCAATTGAATCAAACCAGCATAAGCATTGTTTTTAAAGCAAGTGCTTTTATAACAACTAATACACACCACAGATTCTCCAAATTTCAAGAATAATTAATAAAAATGGTAAAAATTATATTAAAAATATCTCTTTTTTTCTTTTAAAATAATACATATCAGGTTAATGAGCCTTTTCATTAAATATATAAATGTAATGGCAGTTTTAATTATGTCTTTTGTTGTAGAAATATGCTTTAGTATATGAGGTTGTCGTATTCCCTGAAGTGTACAAAAAAAAATCAAATATCGGGGTCTCCCGAATAATATTGGCTATGTTGATTGCCAGCTCGGAGGATAAATCATCTTCCGAGGGATGGTCCAGACAATGCATGGCGGTTGTAACAACAGGGCAATCAAAGACACTATGAGGGAGTAGGTTCAACATCAGGGCAGTCGCCACACTATTTGTATTTTTTAACGTCCTCAGCAAAAATTTTTTATATTTTTGTGATGATTCATCCTTAATCTTGGGAGAATAGTAGCTGTTTTTCTCCTGCCATTTAATTCCGCAATTTGGTATTTAGTTTTGATCTTAGAAGGAATCATAAGTTAAGATTTGTCAAGGCATTTGCATCTGCAAGGGAAGTAGGAATGGCAGTCTGAATCATTTACGTCGAAACCCATGTTCCCCTGCTTAGGGAGGTCAACGCCCTATGTCCAGAAAAACATCCTGTCTGTGGGGGGTGTCTGGCAGGGGGTGAGTGACGGGAGAGAGAGATGGCTGCATAAATAAAGGAGTTGAAACCAGCGAAAGAATGTAAGAGTCAGTTGAACTTCTGTAACCAACGAGAAAACGAGGTTGCGCGTGGCAGTCCATCTTCGAGCTTGATGGCTGCCTAAATAAAGGAGTTGAAACTCAGCGACCAAAGAGAAAGGTTGTGTGGCAGCGCATCTTCGAGCTTGATGGCTGCATAAGTAAAAGAGTTCAATAAGTGTAACCAAAGAGAAAGATTGCGTGTGGCAGTCCATCTTCGAGCTTGATGGCTGCCTAAATAAAGTTGAAAAAGAGAAAGATTAATTTATACAGTCCATTCATTTCTTCGTGTCTGTGTCGAAGATTACTTGAGTTTATATTTGTGTGTAACCGAGCTATCGAACACATACTTCATGGCGTATTTTTCCAAATAATGGGCAATTTCATTAAATACCAAATCTACATGAGCAGGGATCCATTGCAGGATACACATTCTGTACAAGCAGTGGATTTGTCCTATAAGAGACATAATGTTCAAGATCATACTGGAGAAACCTTTATTAAGAACCTGTAAGGCAGACCTTGAGTCAGTCAAAATAGTAATTCTATTCATTTGTTGTGATGGAGGTAGACTACATCGTTAAGTCGAGTAAAGGTTAAATATAGAGTATATATAGAGAGAGTAAAGGTTAAATATAATAAAACTTTGACAGAGTAAAGGTTAAATATAATAAAACGAGAATAAATAACGAGACTTACTCTATTCGAATTCTAAAGTAAATTTTAAAACGTAATAACAAATATGATACTGAAAATAGTTAATTTATCAATTTTGTACTAAGTTTCAGAAATTATAAATATACGTTGCCTAAATTCGATAATCAACCTATTTTTCTTATATTCCAGAATAAAAACAGTGCTCGGAATATTGAAATATTGATAAATTTGGACTTTTCCTTCACAGAGAGTATCCATATGTGGTTACTACAACGTAATACCCATTTGGTTTTTTGAAAAAGGGTTTGAAGATATGAGGTTTTCAAAAAGATCTATCATTAATTAGTTATTTTTAAAAAAGCAACATTTATAAGTAAATTACAACAAATGCAACCTATTTTTAAAATGCCCTCAAATCTTCGACTCGTCTTTCAAATATCTAAGTAAAAGAAAAAAATGAAAGATGTAATTAAATAAAAAAAATTTTTTTGACAATTCAAAAGTTGTTATATTTCTTTTAAGTGATAATTTAAAAGCTAATTATAAAATACACATGATTCAAAGCACATTGCAATTGATCAAATAACAATTAATAGGAAACTATTTTTACATTCAGGAATAAAGCGTAACGAAAGTTAAAATTTTAAAATGGAAGAGAATTAAAAAAGGATTACACCAATCCTCGTAAGGAAACTTCGTAGTTGCTTTATCATTAAATTATTAACGCCTGTTACAATAACAAGAAGAGCTTAGCGACTAAAACGTTGCTAAAAACGTTACCAACTAGAATATAGGTAAAAACAAATAAGAATCTTTTCTTAAAAAGGTCACAAAGTTGAACCTCCTTCACTCAATTATTCTCTAAAAGGAAAAAATAAACAAAAAAACCAACACTTGACTAAAAAAGAAATTATTATTTAGTGAGCAAATCTATTCGCTATCGAAATTTCCTCTTGGTTGCCTACGCTAGGGTCAAGGATCTATTCGAAGACGTATGGACGATTCTTCTTCAAGCCTGAGGCATAAACGAAATCGAATCATCTTTGAAAATCACTTTATATACGCAATATTATGGCAAAAGTGTGTCAGAATTCTAGGCGATGTCAAGATTGTTTTTATAAATTTAAAGGAGAGTTTCAAATATTATTTTTGTTTTTCAGGTAAATATAAAAAGAATGATCTCTTGTAATTCTACAGTGCAGATTTATGAGATTGCGTTCTAATTTAGTTGTTGATGTTTTTGTTAGGTTGAAGATGTATTGATAATTTTGGATTAGAAAAATATAAAAGAAGAATGGAGAATTGTGTCGGCTCAACTAGTTAAAATAACAATGAAAACAATGCTTGTTGAAGGGTGTGGACGCCACACACCAATAAATTATTAACAACAATATTAATGTAGTACTATTATTGTTGTACGATCATATTCGAGTGTACGATCATATAAAATTTTATAAATAAAAATATCAAGGACATATACATATTTTTATTTTATTTTATAAGAAATTTGTTTAAAAATCGAAATGTTAACTACATAATAAATTAACTATATAGTTGGACAGTTAATAATTATAAAGGAAGTTTAGAAAGAAATTCAGATTATCAGAATAATATATGATCTTAACAATAAGAACAGCTTGCAACAAAAACAATGTTTGTTGGAGGGTGTGGACACACCAATACATTATAAAATTATTATTAACAACAATATTAATGTAGTAATGTTATGTTGTGCTACAATATCAATTTTTATAAATAAAAAATATCAAGAAATTGCAAAGTATTAATTAATTTTTTATCTGCGATGGATAACTCATACTTATTTTATATTATTCTAAAAGAAATTTGTTTAAAATTGAAATGTTAACAACATAATAAATTAACTATATAGTTGGACAGTTAATAACTATAAAGAAAGTTTAGAAGGAATTTTAAATTATCAGAATATTATATGATCTTAACAATGATAACAGTCTTGTTGAAGGGTGTGGACTCCACAAACCAATAAATTATAATGTTATTATTATCAACAATATTAATGTAGTATCAATATTATTGTTGTACGATCACATAAATTTTTATAAATAAAAAATATCAAGACTTTGTAACGTATTGATTTTTTTTATTTATGTTGGATAATTCATATTTATTTTAATTTTATTTTAAAAAGAATTTTATTTAAGATCGAAATGAGAACAATATAATAAATTACTGTATTGTAATAACTATATAGATGGGCAGTTAATAATTATGATTTAAATTGTCAGTATAATATATAATCGTTTGGTTTATGATTGTAAAAATGTAAAGAAAAAAATTTAAATACGAATATGTGAAAAAGTGAGTTAAAATAACTTTTTAATATCCTTCTTACATGTATTATTTACAAGTTTATTAAAATTACTACACAGAAGAATCTAAAAATATAAACATTTTTTCAAATCTCATTAAAAATACGGTAATAATCTAGAATCTTGTACTCTTTGAGACAAATGCATCGCCAGAAGGCCAAGTCGCAAAGTAAACATAATAATAAATGCCGCAGTCAGTTTTTGAGGTAAAACGTTACTAAGCCAAAATCCATCACTAGGATGCCAAGTAGCCAAGTAAACAAACAAAATTGCTGCCGAAGTTCTGTGACTTTGTAAAACTTATTTCGCCAAAATTCAACTCAAAAAATCGTTATTACGCCAACATTAGTAGCCAAGCAGCTATTACATCAAATTTTATACCTTAAATTGCTTTTATATAAAATATTATCGCTTTAATATCAAATATTATCACTATCCTGCCAAAATTTTATTCCTGAAATGCTTTTACGCCAAAATTTATCTCTTTTTTTTTGCCAAATATTTCAGTAACCTAAATTTTAAGTAAGATTGGCGACTCTCTTAGGGGTACAGTGTTCTAGATTTCAACCAAAAATACATTTTTTCTAAAGTGCAAGTGTTTTAATTTCTTTATAATATGAAAAACGTTTTAGCGTGTTAAAATATCATTATGTTACTAACTCCTAATATTTAAATTAAATAAATTTCTCAAAAGGGGTTTATATTTATAGGTATTTACATAACTAGATTTTAAAGTCATTATATGCTATAACAAAATATTTCGAATTATTTAAAATTATACCATATTTAGGTAAATTTATTTTCATTCTTTCCATTTTAACAACAATTATATTCATAACAGCAGAACGTATAAATAAAAAATGGGTTATTATTCAAATGATGAAATGCTATTATTGAAAGAAATTCAAATGCTATTAACAAACGAATTCATGCAGAAAAAGGACTATAAATTGAATCTAAGAAAAGAATTGAATCTCACAATTCATGAAATATTTTTTAAGATTTAACGGGTAATTTAAAATAAATGATTTGTCAATTATTTATACAGGTTTTGAGAATGCTAATAACAATAAATGCATGCAATGCTATATTTATTTCTTTTACGTCTTATAAACGTTTAATTCGAATTGTTTAGTTCGGTTCTTTTGAATCAAATGAATGCACAATGGAATACAGACGATTTTAAAAAATGGAATAATGATTGGCATTGATGGAGTTTTTATGACTTTCTCGAATAATCAAAGTATATTAAATAAAAATTAAAAATCAAAAACATGCATGCAAAATATAGATAAATAAAAATAATTGGAATTGTTAAAATAACAAATTAGAGAATGCTGGCAGGTCGCTGTCAAGACTGTTTTTTCCCTGAGTCGAATAATTCAGTTCGATTCAGTCGAGTAACTTTATAATGAAACGTTTAAATTTAGAACAATTCAGGCACATAAAAAAATGAATTATGTGTTTAAAAAAGCATGAATTTCTGTGTAAAGAAAGACTGTAAGGTAATTATTTAGTTACATGCCATAAAGAAATATTTATTTTAACGGTGAGATTTAAGGCACATTGTTTTCTAAATAATTAGAAGAAAAAATGTAGATAATTGAAGCAGATCATTTCGATTGGTATTTTATATGATAATAAAAAATTAGAAAAGTCTTACCAACATAATTATCAGAAAATAATGTACTCCTTGTGATATTTTTATGAACGCAAAATCAAACAAGAGGACTAAAAAAAAAAAACCACAGGATTAAGGAAATTACAAAATTTCAAATCTTTTGAAAATTACATATTTTACTACGCAATTGCTAGTTTTCTAAACAACATATGTTATTTCAATTTATTTAAAGATAATAAAAAAAAATTTTTTTAACTATTTCAAAACACTTTGTTCATATAATGAATCAAAGCATCTTAATACAGTATATGGACACGAAAGAAAACTATAAATTGACCTAAATTTATTAATCAAAACTAATTATAAATCTTTTATAAAAAATAAAAAGCATACAAGAATTTTGTGGAGATAACTACTGTTGTAGGGATTCAGGAATCGTTTAATTGTTTTGTACATTTTTCGTTTGGAACTTTTAAAAAAGTAAAACGTTTGCATACAAAAGTTTTATACTAAAATTCTAATTGCTAAACGACAAGCAAAAGAATGACAGGCAATAAAATATTCACCGATGAATTTCTATTACAACACAGTGGTAAATATGCAATATCCCTTGCATGAAAGCAATTGCTGAACTAATCTGTGATCTTCGTCTTTGAACCCTTTATAGCTAACTGATTGACGAACTGTAAGAATTTTCCTCTACTAAGCACGTGTCAACTTAATAACAATCTCATGGTCTTCGACTGGTTCTTTTTATAGCTGCAAAGAAAGATTTATCACTCAGTATTTCCGGATTCCTCGGCACTGGCAACTGGAAATTGGCGTACCGAATCGAAATTGGAGTACCAATAGGGATAGACCCCTTAACCTCCTCGTCTTAATTCATATATATATATTTACGATTTTAATTGGCTGCTTAAGATTAGTACAAAAATGCAAGATAAAGTTTCTAAAAATTAAAATATGGTACTCAAATAATTGAAAAATACTAAAAATAAATAAAAGTAAGATAAAAAATAAAAATAATAATTAAAATTAAAAGAATTTAAGTTAAAATTCGGTACAATTAGGTACCAGTTGTCGATGACACAAAATTAATGTGAATGGTAAAAATATTGTGATGATACCAGTCGCTAAGACAGCTATATTTATAGCAATATTTTTAGTCTTTTGCTTTGCTCTGTGCGAATTTGACTTAATCTTGCGGAATAAATACATTTTGCATAAGGAATTATATAAATTAAATAATTAAAATAATTATAAAAAGCCAAATTAAGTTAAAGTTGATGAGCTTTTAGTTAAAATCGTTAGCTTTTAGTTAAAGTTGATTAACTTAAGTTAAAGTTTTAGTTAAAATAGTTAGCTTTTAGTTAAAATCGTTAGCTTTTAGTTAAAGTTGATTAACTTAAGTTAAAGTTGATTAGCTTTTAGTTAAAATCGTTAGCTTTTAGTTAAAGTTGATTAACTTAAGTTAAAGTTGATTAGCTTTTAGTTAAAATCGTTAGCTTTTAGTTAAAGTTGATTAACTTAAGTTAAAGTTGATTAGCTTTTAGTTAAAGTTGATTAACTTAATCAACTGTATTTTTACCTTAATCAACTGGTTTTTTAAAGGGTTTTGTGTAAGGCAAAAATAATAAAAGAATAGCATTTTAACGATATTGATTGCTCTGAAGTTTGCTTCAATGAATTTTTATATGGTCAAAAAAAATAAGCAATTATTTTCTTCGTCATACCAAACTTTTTTGACAATATAATAATAAGGATACAAACTTAAACCTGCTTTAATTATAATATACTTTTTGTGTAATGTTAGGTTCTTTAGTGTATTGTCTTCAATTTTAAAATAACTTTTTAGATGCAAGATAATGAAATACAATGCCATATATAATTGATTGCCCTGAAAATTCTAAAATAATTTAATGAAAAGCCAAACATAAACTGACTTCAATTCATGTTGCAAATAATATTTATCATTGTCAATTCATAACCACTTTATTTTATCCTCGTTAAGTTGAGATATTTTAAAACAAAAACATTTAAAGCAGTCGTTATCAAATATAAATAACTTAAATCATAACCATATTAAATTAATTTCATGAAGCTTTGTTGGAAGAGATTCACTGAATTTTCTTCTTCATCAATTTAAATTTAATTGAACATGTCTTTGTAGTTCTAGAATAATAAGTCGTATTTTTAAAACTCTGCTCTTTATTAAAAGTAAAGGAGAATAACTTTCTTAAGGAAAACCAGACTTATTTGTGTCACACATGAAGAAATTCAGGGCAATACCCACGCCTGACAATGACTAAGTGATTATTAAAAGTGTATGGTAATTTATCATTTCAAATTCCTTTAAATTAGAAACCGCATAATAAGACATTTGGTACTCACAAAGACTATGGTACAAATGCAATATTTTTATATTATTTTAAGTTAAAATTTTCTATCAGTATTCTGAATTCTACCAAAATGATCAGTATCATAATTTAATTCATTCTTTTTACCTTTATAAATATAATTTTAAAAGTTTTAAATTATATCTACTGCTCAAAAATCACACATAGTAGAGAGTGGCAAAAATGATATATCAATCTCTAAACTGATATCAATTTTCCAAATTTCATTGAAAAAATCTTCACTATCCCTTAAAAACATTTGTTGTATAAATTATAATGGATATTTTATTATTTTCTTTCATTTTGTGAGGTATATAATATCAATAAGTAAGATAGTTAGAGAGGATTGGTTTGGTTTTTTGTCTCTCTACGGTTATTTATTTGCACACCTTAGGCTAAATAGACCGGGACCTACGGTGTAACGTGGAATCCGCTGATAAACCACTAATAAACACCCATGCTATCGCCAGGATTCTAACCTGAAGCCTGTGGTACCAAAGACCAGAGATCTAGCCAATTGGCCATCAGGCGGCCTAAGTTAGAGAGAGACAGAGAGTGAGATATTGAGAGAAAGATAAATATTTTAATTACTAAAAATTGACTTTTTATTTATTCTACCACTTCAGTTAATCTTTTATAGTAACAAAATCGTTTTATAAACATCATTTTTCATCTAAAATTAGCTATAATCACTATTTTGATAGCCATTTTTGAAAGAAAAGTTTATTTTTTTTATTAGTATTTTGCAATATTAACTTAAAGAATTATACATTTTTTTTTTAAATCGGATTTATACTTATGGCATTATTTCTTACCATGTTGTCGAATAAACAGTTAGTATCAATTTCTGTTTTTGTTCTGGTGTTTCATTATAAGTTAAATGATCCTAGACCTTTTCAGCAATTATTAGTTTCAGCAAAATAAATTTTGGTTAAGCTCAAATTAACTAAAATAATGCGAGCATTTTTCTCCACAAATAAATAATGATTTCGTTATCTTTTATCACATTATATAAAAGGAATGAATCTTAAAATCATTTTTGATAATTCTGTTGAACACTTCTGCTGAAATTTTAATTTAAAACTGACTATATATTTGTTTGATCAATGATAGTATGTTTATGTTTGATCAATGATTTTGCTCCACAAATAAATAATGATTTCAATAGCTTTTCCACATTACATAACAGGAATGAATCTTGAAGCCCTTATTGCTAATTGTTCTGCTGAAATTTTAAATTTAATATTGACTACATATTTATATTTTGTTCAATGATAGCATATATATTGATATTGCATTAAATAGTTCACAAGGAAATTATTATGAAGCTTCTTTTACCAGATAATCTTTTGATTGTTAAACTATAAAAACCCAATACTTTAAAGGCTTATAGATAAAGGAACCTCCCCTACTTATTTGTACCCATAATTCTTTTTCGATTGTTTTATTTGCTCTCATGGTAAAATTTAGGATACATCAAACCAACTTATAGGTCAATTGCTTCCATACAATAGAAAATTTATACATTGGACCACATTGCGGAAACTAATACCTTAACATTTTAGAATTTAGTTGATCCAATACTTCCACTTCCTCGTTCTAAACCATTCTTCCCAAAATCGAAAAGAAGAAAGTCCTCGTCTGGTTTTCGATGATTATCTTAATCATCCTAATTCACCATGTTAAAGGTTTGTGACCTGGAGAAAGCTTTTTGCTGACCTTCCCATTAAGAGAAAGCTGAATATGTGGGTCAAACAGGCAGCATTGAACACTTTTAAGCCCTCAATTCGATACTCGACTATTAATTTCTCAAGTAGATATTAAATAGGTCGTTGATTCGTGGCTTGCAATCCAATCATTACCACGCTTTCGCGAGCAGAGTAATAATACGATGACAGGTTGAACACTTTATCTTTAAATTGCGGACATACTACATGATCTTCAACGACATGTGTGTCTTTTGGGTTTTTTAATTCTAGAAAATTAGTCAACTTCAGCAGATTGATTGTTAATCGAGTCCAGTCTGCAATTCTGTTTAAGAGAAAAGTCATCAATGATGTAAGGGAAATTTGTAAGGCCTTGAGATAGGGTAATACCATGTTTTGGGGAATTTTCCGATGTGGTTGTAGGTAATCAGGTCACCGACGGACTGTAAATAAGGGTGGTTAATTTGTTTCCAAACACTTAGAGAAATTGCAGGGAAAAGAACAAAATTACAAAGTTTACAAGTAACAAAATTAATATTGATACTTTTCTCTTTATTATTTTATTTTACGCACTATTGAATTTCTGAAATATTAGTAAATAAAACTATGCCTGCAAAATGTAGGCCAAAATTTTTTATGACAAGAAAAAATCTACATCAACAGTAAAGTAATAATACGACGACAGATTGAATACTTTATCTTTAAATCGCGGACATTCTACATGTGGATTTTTTAATTCCAGAAAATTAGTCGACGAAAGCAGATTGATTGTTAATCGAGTGAAAACTACCAATTTGTTTAATAGCAAAGTCATCAATGCTGTAAGAGAAATTTGTAAGGCCTTGAGATTGGGTAATTCTATGTTTTGGGGGAATTTTCCGATGCGGTTGTAGGTAATCAGGTCACCAAAGAACTGTAAATAAGGGTGGTTAATTTGCTTTCAAACACTTAGAAAAATTGCAGGGAAAAGAACAAAATGACGCAGTTTACAAATAACAAAAAATTAATATTGATACTTTTCTCTTTATTATTTTTATTTTACGCACTATGGAATTTATGAAATATTAGTCAATAAAACTATGCTTGCGAAATGTAGGCCAAAATTTTTTATGACAAGAAAATATCTACAACAACAGTAAAGTAATAATACGATGACAGGTCGAATACTTTATCTTTAAATTGCGGTCATACTACATGATCTTCAACGACATGTGTGTGCTTTTTGGGTTTTTTAATTCCAGAAAATTAGTCGACGAAAGCAGATTGATTGTTAATCGAGTCCAATCTGCTATTCTGTTTAAGAGCAAAGTCATCAATGTTGTAAGGGAAATTCTTAAGGCCTTGAGATTGGGTAATTCCATGTTTTGGGGGAATTTTCCGATGCAGTTGTAGGTAATCAGGTCATCCAAAGATTTGTAAATAAAGGTGGTTAATTTGTTTTCAAACAGTTAGGGAACTTGCAAAAAAATTAAAGTCTGCAAATTACAAAATTAACATTGCTACTTTTTTCTTTTATTAATTTATTTTATGCATTTTTAGAATTTCTAAAATATTAATAAAAAAAAGCTATGCCTATGTAATGTAAGCAAATTTTATTTTGACAAGAAACAATCTTTAAAAATTTATAAAAGGACTGATTGAATTATCAATTAATAGAAATTATGAAATCCTATGAAATCATAAAATTTTTGAAAATGTTTTGAAATAATTACCTGTTAAGATTAATAGCTATTTTTAATTATTTAAAACGACAAAATTAGTATTGCTACTTTTCCTTTTACTAATTTATTTTATGTATTACAGAATTTGTAAAATATTAGTAAGTAAAACTATGTCTATAAAATAAACACAAAATATTTCATGACCAGAAACTATCTTTAAAAAAATTTAGAAAAGGACTGATTGTATTTATCAATTAATGAAAATTATGAATTTCTATGAAATCATAAAATTATCGATGTTTAATATTAATGTTTCGAGATAATTCTTTGTTAAGATTAACAGCTATTTATTATTTAAAAAGTAAAAAATTTCACAAATGATAAAATTAATATTGCTACTTTAGTTTTTTTTCCTTACAGTTCTTTGGTGACCTGATTACCTACAACCGCATCGGAAAATTCCCCAAAACATGGAATTACCCAATCTCAAGACCTTAAGAATTTCCCCTTCGAACGACTTCATCTCTTTTCTAATTTATTTTATGCATTGCAGAATTATTACAAAAGCTATGCCTACGACTATGCTTACTAAAAATTTTTTATGACCCGAAATTATCATTAAGAAATTTAGAAAAGGATAGATTGTATTATCAACATATGAAAATTATAAAATCCTATGGAATCATAAAAATTATTGAAAATATTTTGAGATAATTCCCTGCTACAATTAATTGCTACTTAAAATTATTTAAAACGTAATAATTTTTCACACCTAAAGTAATTTGTTCAAAATGCACTTTCCTAAATTGCGTTATTTCATTTTGAGCATTTAAATCTTTAACAAGTATAATAAAAATTATAAAAATATCTAAACAATTGTTGAAATGGTAATTTGAACATTTTATGAAAATAACAATTGATTTTTTAAAAAGTTTATTAGTTTCGTAAGCAATTTTAAGTGCAATGAAAAAGATTACATTAAAAAAATAATATAATTATTTTTAAATGATATAAATAATATGTCATTTAAAAGTGATATATCACTGCAGAAAAAAAGTAATAGTATATCATTTTTAATAGAACCTAATTAACATAATTTTAAAACAATTTCACTTAAACTTAATTTTTTTTTTGAGCAGAAACAATCTTTAAGAAATTTAGAAAAGGACTGATTGCATTATCAACTAATGAAAATTATGAAATTCTACGAACTCATAAAAAATTGAAAATATTTTGAGATAATTCCCTATTAAGATTAATTGAATTCATGTTCAAAAATATTCATAAAATGCCTTATTTCATTTTATGCTTTTAAATCTTAAACTAGGATAATAAGATTATAACACCAACTAAACAAATTTTGAATTGGCCATTTGAATATTTTATAAAAACAATTTGATATTTTTAAAGTTTATTAGTTTCGTAAGCAATTTTAAGTATAATACAAAGATTTCAGTAGATAATTTTAATTTATGCAGAAGAAAGCAGTAACATATCATTTTTAACACAAACAAATTAACATAATTTTTAACAATGGCAAAGTTGGTAATTGTTTTTGAAAGATAAAAATAGTTTTAATTGTTTAGTAGTTAACACATATACTTACAGAATTAAAATTATATTTATGTTATAGATAAATACGTTTTTAATTTGGACGTATGGTGACAGTTTAATAAATGAATCAGGAAATAAATTTTAACAAGTTTAATTATAGCTATAGTAGAATAATAAAGAGGAAGTGTTGTTATATATAAAATAAGTAAGTGAAAATGTTTATGAGTCTCTTAAAACTTCCCATTCTAATGAATGTTATTTAGGTTAAGACAAAATGCTAAAATAAGTTCAATGAAAAACACTTTAGTAACAATTGTTACAGTAGATATAGTACTATAATAAATACTTATTTACTAAGATTACCTAGACATCAAATAAATATATTTTCAAAATAATTTAAAGAATATATTCATAAAAAAGTTTTTATTTAATTATTGAAAAAAATATCAAGAAAAAAAATTTAAGCTCCTGAACATAACAATCTAAAAATAATACAAAATTAACTTTTAGCCCATCCATAGTACCAATACCTTTAGAAACAATTGTTAAAATTTATATAGTACTATAATAAATACTTATTTACTCAGAATAATTACGACATCAAATAATTATAGTTTCAAAAATAATTTAAAGAATATCTTTATAAAAGAAAAGTTTATAAATTATTAAAAAATATATTAAAAAAATAACCTGTTAAACATAATAATCTAAAAATATTACAAAATGAACTTTTAGTATATCCATAGTATCAATATCTTTAGTAACAGTTGTTAAAATTTATATATATAGTACTATAATAAATACTTATTTACTAAGATTACTAAAGACATCAAACAATTATACCATTGTGTCCAAAAGTAAGACCAATTTTCAATTTAAAATTCCCGGGGCTTATGGAATTTCAATATTTTTTCTTTTTTAAGTTGCTGGCACTGTCCTTTACATCTGTGTGAAATTTGACGTCAAAATATTCATTAGTGTTTGAGTTACGCTTTGTTTTGTGAGATGCTAAAACTGATTCCGGAGATTTTTGTAATGTCTGAATTCATTGAGCAAAGAACTTGCATTTCAATTTTGTTTGTGGAAACGTATAGAATGTTGTAGAGGGCATTCTGTGAGCTTTCCTATATCGGAAATAAATGCTTAGAAGTGATATAAACAGTTCAAAGAAGGCAAAGAACGCGTTGAAGACAAAGAGCCCTCTGGTCGACCATAAACCTCAACCGACGACGCTCACGTCCAAAAATTAAAGATTTGGTGCTTGCAAATCGTCGATTTACAATTAGAGGACCTTGCTGATGATGTTAGAATTTCAAAAGGATCGATCAATTCCATTTTGGGCCTCAGATGCGTCAAATCTCGATTGCTACTGAGAACACTGAATGCGCCAGCACACACTGCACTGATTCTTTGACTTTTTCGGCAAAAGGAAACCCATGTCGTTTCACAACCACCGATATTCACACCGTGCGACTTTGGGTTATTCTCTAAACTCAAAAGACTACTCCGGGGACATCGTTTTGAGATTGAAGAGATTCAACGAATCGCAGCGCGCTTTGAAGGCCATCCCTGCCGATGCCTTTTAGCATGCATTGAAGACTGGAAAAAAAAAAGTTGGGATAAGTGCATTGTCTCCGAAAGGGATTACTGTGAAGGTTTTTTTCTAATGCAGCTGGCAAACACTTATACAGTGTCTTGGACGTCTTAAGGCAATCGCTGCACAGACGTTACTCACTTTGAATTACCTAGGGAGCGCGTGTAACTTGAAGATAAGCCACGGACGCGGAATAACAATGTCCCACAACGCTCTACGATCATATTAGACAGGGACTTACGGTTTAAAGTGGATACCGAACCACTGCAAACATTCATGGCACCGCCGGGACTCGAACCAAAAACGAGTGGTACCGAGTTCCAGAGAGCTAGGCACTCGGCCATTCAGGCCCTATTACTGTGAAGGCGATGAAAATAAATTTGGAAGAATAAATAAAGAGTGTTTGAAAAAAATAATTGGTCTTACTTTTTGGTCACAATAATACTTATTTACTAAGAATACTTAAGACATCAAATAATTATAATTTCAAAAACAATTTCAAGAATATCTTCATAAAAGAAAAGTTTATATTTAATTATTAAAAAAATATCAATAAAAAATTTAAGCTGCTAAGCATAATAATCTAAAAAATAATACTAAACTTAACACCCCATTAGTGAAATAGTGTGATTACAAATGAATTCTCCCTTTTGTTTGTTTAGAATGAAAAAAAGCAAAATGCTTAAATGTAATCGTGCTAAATATGCCACATTTGGCTACAAATAATAAAAAAACGCCTTTTCAAGCTTTCACTTGTTGGCGAATATAGATAATGTAGTAATTATTACTTCACGAGCTTCAAAAAGAAAGTAATGGGTAGTATGAAGAAAAAGAAAGTAACCGCTCATGATTCTAAAAATGCAAACTGCTACTTTTCTATCAAGTTCTAATTCCTAGAAACAAAGTGAAGATGACCTGGTTATAAAGGGGGAAACTGGACCTACATTTTAAGCTGTTTTCCCTCTGTTGTTATTATTTTTTGTAGATGGATGTCGTTTGCTAAAAGACTTCAGTAAAAGGTTAAGCCTGCCTTTTTTTTTTTTTTTGTTGCTTTATTGCTTTTTGCTTTTTGACCTCTTAGAGAATTTGTTTTTATGTGTGATGTGCTTTAAAAAAGTAATTGAAAGATTTGTTAAGTTCGTTGCTCTTTACAAAAATAATTTGTTGCAATTTTATTCGCATTTTATTGCTCTTCAAGAAATGGAAAAGATGACCAACTGAACTTCGTGTTGTTGGCGGGTGTTTTGTAACTGGACACTAGATATTAATTGCTTTAAAAAAAATGTGCTATTTCATTTTAAGTGTTTCTGTAAGATGACATTTGTATAAAATTATACATGATGAAATGATTTTTGGTTAATGTGGTATTTCAGAGGTAAAGGGCATGACAGTCTGTTTCGTGAAAATGTATGATCTAGTTTTAAAAAATTAAGTTCTAGATTATTATGTGACTTGCAAAATTCAGTTAACTTGAATAATGAACTAGTTTAAGTAAGTAATTCACATTCATTAAAATTTTTTATTTTAAAAAAAGCTGTACTTAGACAAATCACATTATCAGTCAGAAATCATGTACTTTTTCTTCTTCTTCATTGGCTCAACAACCCTAAGGCCACCTGCTTATTGGCAGATTTAAGGACAGGAAATGATTTCGTTTTACGGGGTAGGGTTGTCAGCCTTACTTAGCCTGATCTACTAGTATATTAGACCGGGACCTACCGTTGACAGTGGATTCAGAACAACAACAAACATCCATGCCACCGCCGGGACAAATTGAAAACTACTACTGCAAATTTCTACCTACATTTGTTACAACAACTTAGTGGTTCGAAATACACTTTAAACCGTAGGTTCCAGTCTCATATGATCGTAGAGCGCTTCTTGAGTCAGTCTTCAGCCCTCGTGGTTCCTCAAGCAAAGTGAAGCTGCATATTAACCATAACCACAGCCCAGTCGCCTGTGACGAGGTCTTCTGGACATGGTGTAGGCTTTCCTGCAGCAGGGGGATTAGTAACAACCACAACAACTTAACTAATGACACTATTCAGTTTTGTAAGGCAATTCCACTTGTCGCTGTAAAATTAGATGATAATAAGGAAACGAAATTTTTATTTTATTAAAAAATAATAATAATTTCTTAATATTTGGTTATGAACTTTTAAAATTAAAAGAAATTCGATTAAAAGAAATTGAACTTTTAAGTGTTATATTTTTTTACAGTTATGCTGGAACGCACATAATCTATTCATTCACTGAGATAGTGCATGGTATTAATTATATTGTACTGTATTCGCAAATATTTTTTTGTTTCAATGCAGCTGGCAAACACTTAGACAATCGTCTTAGATGCTTTAAGGCAAGCGCTGCATCGATGTTACGTACTTAACACTACCAGAAGTGCGTGTAGCTTAAAGAAAAGCTATGGACGCGGAGTAACACTAGCCTTGCAACGCTCTACGATCATGTTAGGGCTCTACGATCATGTTAGGCTCTACGATCATGATTGAAGTGGATTCCAAACCACTACAAACATCCATGGCACCGTCGAGATTCGAACCCGAAACCTGTGGTACCTAGTGCCATTCGGAAATTCAGGCTTCCAAAGCTGAAAATACAAGTACTTTTATTGTCTGTATTTGTCCTTGTATAAAACCTATAATATTTTACAATAGACTATCTTATCTTATCCATTTGCAAATAGACTATCTTCAGGCCCTTATTAACAAATATTCAATAAGTTATAATGCAACTGATTATCCATATTTCTGTACCCATAGTAACATGTTGAACTTGTGAATCATTTTATTTGAGGCACTCTTGTCCAAAGACACCAACTCTTCTCAGGAAAAATCAAACCTTAATCCCTGTTTGAGCATTTGGGTCATCACGGAACCGGTGTAACTACCGTGTCTATTGTTGCATCTTAATTACTGCACTGTGCTTCCTGATTGAATTGCTCATACAATGCTGCTGCTTTTTACCTTTGGCCATTTTCTTAAACCTTTCCGTGACAGGAGATGAAGAAGAGCCAAGGATTTCGGAAGGAAGCTGACGAAAGCCCATGTTTCAAGTCGCACGGAGATAAGAGACCATTGTTTTAAGTAAAGATTGGCAGTCTGATGAATTGTACTGCCACATTAGTATGTGAAGTAACTGCTGTCTTTTTTCAGCAAAAGCTGCAGTTTTCGTTATGTTCAACACAATTAGGGAACGCTAGAGTAAAAAATGCACGGCTAATTTAAATAAAAATTTGCATTTATAATTTAAGATGCAAATAAAGCACATAATTTAAGATGCAACCAAATTAAGAACTAGTAAATTAATAAACTATTTTTTTTTAAGAAATTAATAATTATCATGCAATAATGATCATAATGTTAAATGACCATTGTTACATAATTATTAATAGGCGCCTGATGACCGAGAGGCTAGCGCTTTGGCTCTCGGTACCACAGGTTTCGGGTTCGAAACCCAGCAGTGCCATGGATGTTTGTAGTGGCTCGGAATCCACTTTAAACCGTAGGTCCCGATGTCTAATAGGTTAGTAGATCGTTGTGGGGCAGGGGGCAGGGTTACTTGCGTCCGTAGCATATCTTCACGCTACATGTGCCCCTGAGTAGTGCTAAATGAGTAACAGCGTTACTCATGCTAAATGAGTTCGGAGTGCTAAATGAGTTCGCTTATGGAATAAAGATGAACTGTTTCTGTATTTAAAGCTGCATTAGAACAACAACAACATAATTATTAATAGTGATAATTATTAATGATAAATTCATGGTGATTAATAGTCATCATAAATTAAGCATATAATTAATCAAAAATGTTACCATAATTTTGTTATTTGGTTAACGATTTTTAATGCATTATTTAATTCATATCATTATTAATTTTATTTTTATAATTAATGAATCTTATTTCTTAATTATTATAAATTTTTTTGCATGAAATACTTTCGTAAACTTTTTTAATGCAGATTTGTTTTAACTAAGTAACATTAAACAAATTTTGAAGGACTTTTTAAAATATTATAACCGTGTTCCTCCTACGCACTGCAGAACAACCCTGTGGCGTTCAAGAAAATGATCAGTAGGCCTCGAGACTCTCACCCGAGAAGAAGTACAGCGCAACGACGAGCATTTATTGCGAAAAATTGAATTTACAATCTCTCACACCGAGAGAAAATATATTTAGCACAATTCTATATATAGGTTGGCTTACAGACTCTCACCCGGAGAGGAAGTATATTTCACGCATCCAGCGAATACCTGAGTATCGAGTTTTCAGCTTAGAAGTGCAATCCTTCCATGCATCTATGTCGTCTTTTAATGTGTTAAATATTGTCTGTCTTTAATTGTTTGGTTGTGATATTTGTGCGTGTGTAAATAAAGCTGTGAGTTCTCAAACTAGTGTCTCAAGTTTTAACTCAATCACACCCAGTTACTATCCAGTTGCTCAACAATCCACAACAACTGGCTCAACGTAGGTCCCGCTCAAACCGACAACCCTACAATATACATTTCTCAATAAACAACTGTATACAATTATACAATTAAAAAAACATTAAGTTTAAAAGTATTCGAGCCTGATGGACGAGTGGCTAGTGCTCTGGCGCTCGGTGACACAGTTTTCGGGTTTGAGTCCTGGTGGTGATATGGATGTATGTAGTGGTTCTGAATCCACTTTAAATCGTAAGTCCCGGTCTAATATGACTGCAGAGCGTTGGGCGTAGGGTTGACAACTCTATCCCGTAAAAACAAAACATCTCCTGTCTCGAAACCTGACAGTAGGCAGACGGCCTTGCACTACAATGGGGCTGTTGCGCCACTGATGATGATGATTTAGAAGTATTAAAGTATATGACTTAAAATGACTTATGAAATCTACATGTTTATACCGTATTAAGAGATATGTATACACAAATTACATAGCACTTTTTTTCATCAAAATGAGTAACAATTATTGCTTTATGAAATGATAAATTAGCAGAAAAAAATGTTAAAAAAGGAAAAAAAAAAATACTCTACATCAAAAATTACATCGATAAATTTACCAAATCTGTTTAGGAAAAATTTGTAATGGTTCGTTAAGTATGTTTTTTTGAGTAACGAAAATGCCTGAGTTGTCATGGAAACCAACTACTTCCTAAATTAAACTGAAAGCTTATTTTTAAAAACGAGGAAATTCGTGACTGTTTCTCGTTGTAAAAAAAAAAAAATCATGAAAACAAATGGTACCAAAAAGAAATATCTAATCACTGGAGAGTGACCAGTTATAATAACCGGGTTAATTGTAGACATAAATTTCCTAGAATAATAAGGAAGCAATGATTTCGAAATTTTGATTATTTTTAATCGGTTTTATAATGAGGGTCCATTACAAAATATTGAACTTGAAATTGATTTCTATATAGTTCTTTATTGCTATTATTATAGGTAATTATCTAACCTTGTGTAAATATGTCACGTTTTTTATAAATTTCTTCTTATAGTCTATTCAATACTCATTTATATTATATTAAAAATAAAATGTTTCAAATAAACCTTTTAATAATTTATAGTAGTATTTTTACATCTAAAAATAATTATTTTCATTTGTTATTAGTAGATATGTTAAATATAAATAAAACATCTTTTAAATGGAGTTTTTTTTTTCGGTATTTATAAAATATTTTTTAGACATTTTATAAATGAGGATTATTTGTTTATGTTTATAAAAATGCTTAATGTGCATGTTTTAGAAAGAGATTCTTGATATCAATCATTATAAAATTGGCAAATAAAATAACATAAATTTCACAAATTCAAAAACTGATTTCTATATAAACACAAAACGAAAATTAGTAAATCAATAATAAATTTTAATTAAAGTATATCAAACTATGAAAAAGAATACAAATTAATTTTAAGAATGAAAAAAAATTAATTTTAAGAAAATAATACCTTATTTAAGAAAACGGCAAATTAAAAGAAATTTTTAAATGGATATAAAATGAAATTAAACTTCCTTGTTCTCTAATACTAATTTGAAAATATTCATTAACTATTCCCTGGCCTTTGGTACCACAGACTTCACGTTCGAATCCTGGTGGTGGCAGGGATATTTGTGAGTGATTCGAAACTGTTAAGCTGTAGGTCCCGGTCTAATTAGCCTAAAATGTGCATAAAGTGACCGTAGAGCGACCAACCAAACCAATCATTAACTATTTAAGAAATCGGATTATTCAAATATTGAACATTGACATATTGGTGTTAAGTAAAATGATCGTCATCTAAATTAAACTTATTATTTCAATAACAACATGTTTAATTATTTTTAAACCGTATACTCTTTGTGGGGCCTAATGGCCGATTTACTGGTTCTCGGTATCATATGTTTCAGGTGCGAATCCCGGCGGTGTCATGGGTGTTTGCAGGGGTTCAGAGTCCACTTTAAACTGTAGGTCCTGATCTAATATGACTGCACAGCTTATGGCTGACAACCCTATCTCGTAAAAAAACATCTCCTGTCTCGAAATCTACAAATATTGTAAATTATCTGTAAGCAGAGATTAAGTATGATAGATCTTTTTTATTCTATAATTATAAAAATAAAATTAACGCTTTTAAGCCAACTAATAAAAAAGAAAGTTTTCCTAATATTTTTTTCTTTGAACTTATCAGGAAAAAGTAAGTGTGATGTTTAATAGTTTTACGTGTAATTTCCTCAAAACGAATATTGTTTTAAAGATTTTTCAACAAATAAAAACTTAAAAATATCAGCGTTGGCAAAGACTCTAATGAAGCCATGTAACTTGTTGTAATATTTCGAAACCTGTAAATAGTTTTAGCAGAACTGTAAATCAACAGAGAAAAAAAAATTAACAAATATTTTTTTTTAAATGAAATGAAAATTCTTGCAACGTACAGATTATCAATTAAATTAAAAGTATGAAAAAATATAACATACGAAATAAAATGATTGACTTGAAAACCCACGGTGTAATTAAATATTCACAAGTCAAGGAGAAATCAAAATATATTCAAATCGATGTTAAAATAAAAACAAATTGTACTATAAGTCCTCAGTTGAGAGATTTATATATAAATACACGTTCAAATACTATTATGAATCTTTTTGCTTTATTTTTTATTACATTAAAGAATTTTTTGAAACAATTAAAAAAAAAATTTCAAAAACATGTATTTTCGACAAAATCTTTCTTAATATTTCTTTTCGTAAAATATTAATATTTAAAAATAACTCCTATTATTTTATTAATAATCCTATTAAAAATAATTACTATAAAAAAAAAGAAAAGATATTTTCAATGTGATGCGATTTCTGATTGTGAAAATGTTAAATTAAAAGTTGAGTATGAATCAAATATCAATCTTTTGAATGCACTTAAGGCTATTTTGAAATCAAAATTTAATCTTTGCGAAATTTTTTTTAATCTAGAAATTTCCCAACTTTGAAATGAAAGATTTTTAATGAGAAACATCAATTTATTTTCAATAAATATTTGGAAAATTGCAAAAAGCGAATTATTTTAAGTTATTATGACAAAATAAATTTTAAAAAATTCAAATGAATGAGAAGTCCAGGAATTGTATATTTACGAAAACTATAATTGATTTTTTTGCATTAGCATCCTAGTTCTTTTACAGTAAATATTATTATTAAAATTTAATTTAGGTTTGAAAATTGAAATATTGCTTAAATCCAATTGTTGCCGAATATCTCTTTAAATATCCTTCTAAAGTTCCAGGTTTATTAATGAAAATAATTCAGGGTAACTCTGAATTCCTGTTCAAAAGTTAGCAAAAACCACCAGTATTAATTTGTATTTTTAATTTTATTATTCTGGCTTGATAAATTTTATATTAACTAGACTTAGATAAATATTGATACCCAAGACAAAATTAATGATTAAAATCTTGGAAAAAAATATTCTTGATTTTTATCATAATCCTTCATTTTTACTTGCATTGGTGTTATTTCTAAAAGTACTTGTCTGTTATTTGTTTGTGCAGAAGTAAATTTAATTTACCACCGCAATCTAATTAAAATTTCTCCTTGATAATTCTATTAAACGTCTCATACGAAATAAATGCAAAAAAAAAAAAAAAAAATATTTTGTAAACAAATAAAATGAACTTAAAATAATAATGATAGATTTCTTATTGTTTGTTATGAACCACAACAGTTTAACATTTTAAGTAAATGATAAACTTTATGAAGAGGACTATTAAATGCATTTACATATAAAAATGCCAAAACTACCATTAAATATTTTGGTAATGTCTTCTTGCCAGTAAGGTTGAAAAGAAATACTAGGTGGGTAAAATTTCAATGTATTGTATATCAACCTTCTCTAATTGTAAATTTCAAGAATAAAGAACTCAACTCATATCAGCGATGAAAAATTGAAACGAAACTTGACGTAGCTGGTTCTGACACAGTTAATCATGAAACTTCCACAAATCAAAGCATCCTGTCCACCTCAGGTTTGTTTAAACGAACGAAAATCCACCCAAATCGAGGAATGAGAAAAACAACGAGAAGGACTATCAACAAAACAGTTGGACAAAGCATTCACATGTAAATAAACACAAACTACCATCAAATATTTTGGCTATGTCTTCTTGCCTGTAAGGTTGAAAAGCAATACCAGGTGGATAAAATTTTAATGTACTGCATATCAACTTTCTCTATATTGTAAACGTCATGAATCAAGGACGCGACTCATATTAACGATGAGAAAACTGAAAACGAAACTGTGGTGGCTGAAACTGAAAAGTGGCAATTTCTGACACAGTTAATCATGGAATTTTCACAAATCAAAGCAACCTGTCCACCTCGGAAATGTCTAAACGACAGAAATACACCCAATTCGAGGAATGAGAAAAACAATGAAAAGGACTATCAAAAGTATTCACATGTAAAAGGGGCAAATTACCATGAAATATTTTGGTAATATCTTCTTGCCTGCATGGTTGTAAAGCAATACTAAGTGGATAAAATATTAATGTACTGCATATCGACCTTCGCATGAAGTTTACAATTAACTTCATGAATCAAGGACGCAACTCCTATTAACGATGAGAAAATTGAAAACGAAACTTGATGTCAAGTTCTGACACAGTTAATCATGGAACTTCCAAAATCAAAGCATCCTGTCCACCTCGGAAATGTCTAAACGACGGAAATACAACCAAATCGAGGAATGAGAAAAAAGGAGAAGGACTATCAACAACAACAGTTCGACAAAGCATTCACATGTAAATAAGCACAACCTACCAGGAAATATTTTGGTAATGTCTTCTTTCTTTTTTGTTGAAAAGCAATACAAGGTAGATAAAAATTCAATGTACTGCATATCAACCTTCTCAAATTGTTAATCATGAAGCGTCCATAAATCAAAGCATCCTGTCTACTTTTACTAATTATTTCTTCCTGTTTACTATCTGAAAGACGGTAATACACCCAAATCGAGGAATGAAGAAAAACAATGAAACGGACAATTAAACACATTCACATGTAAATAAGCACAAAATACCATGAAATATTTTAGTAACGTCTTCTTGCCTGTATGGCTGAAAGAAAATACTAGGTGGATAAAATTTCAACATACTGCATATCAACCTTCTCTATATTGTAAACTTTAAAGGACGCAAGGTTTGAATCAAGGACGCAACACATTTTAATGATGAGAAAATTGAAAACGAAACTTGAAGTGACAAGTTCTGACACAGTTAATCATGGAACTTCCACAAATCAAAGCATCTTGTCCACCTCAGAAATGTCTAAACGACGGAAATACACCCAAATCGTGGAATGAGGAAAAACAATGAATAAATTTTGTTTGCTTTTACAGCTTTGTTTTTGTGCGTAGAAAATCAGAAAGCAGATGAGTTTAGGTCACATGCAAATTATGAAAGGACGCCCAAGGTTGTTCTGAACATCGTGTGTTTCATAGGAATGAGGAAGAGTGTTAATTGTTATCTTAAAGTGAAATGTACAGTTAGGTGTTGCTATGTTTTGTTAAGGAATGCATATTCAAAAAGGTAGAAAAGTAGAAGTGGGTTGTGTCTAAAATTTATTCATTTGAATATCCATCGTCAAGTTGCCTTCCGTCTCAAGTTTGAGAACTAGTTGCTGAAGGTTGACTTTAAGGTTATATATGGATAATTTCATAGATAAATATCAAGACACTGTTGACACCCATAAAAGTAAAATAAATATAGGAGGTTCTACGACACTTTATTATTAATTGTCTTTTACAGTTTTATCATACTATTTAATTATTTGCAGGTAATTTGTCATTGAAGGATCATTTTAAATCGTTAGTAGGAAACATTTAAACATATTTTACTGTTACAAAAAAAATGAAAGAGTTTAGTAAATTTAATATATTTATCTTCGAATACATATTGATGCAGTTATATAGCAACACAAAACCATAAAATATCAATACCAAAACAACATATTTCGTGACCATAGTGATTGGTCGACCGACTACAATCAATAATTTAATCAGAATAAATCTGAATGGGTAGATTGCTTTGTATATATATGAGAGAATCCTGTAGGAGGAGGTTGTTGTGCAAAAGGTTTTCTAGATGACGCTTAATCAGTTCTGCTTTGGTTGTGTTGAGATGTGATGTTTTTGTGTTAATACATAATTATATTAATACGTATTTATTGTAATTTAATAATGTATTATAGTAATAGGCATATATATATATATATATATATAAGAGAGATAAAAAATGAATCAAATTGACACAAAAAAGAAGTAGAATTGATAAGGTGTTACCTAGAAACCCTATTGCACAACAAAAAAGCCACTACAGGTATTCTCTACACGTAAATTGTATAATAAAACCATCATTGCATTCGAAACACAAAACCTCCAAAACGCCTCACATAACAGACTTCTCAAAGGGAAAGAAAGATCATAAGCACATTGTTCAAGATCTAATGTGGGCATAAGCTGCAGCAACGGAAAATCATTAGATCATTAAACGGAATCATTAAACGGAAAATCATTAGACAAATACAAAATATCAGAAGATTGAACTGTAAGCACTGCATTGAGAAATCAAAAATACAAAAATTTATAAAATATATACAAAAACGAATGAAACGTGTTATCCAAGAAACGCGAAAAAAATTAATAAAATTCAAAAGTAATTAATTATAATATCCTGAGAATAAGCTTTTATAAAAGAAACACGCATCTACAGGATATTAAAACTATGTCTCTAGATGGCTGGGTCTAAGAAAAAGATACATTTAGTGACGTATTCCAATAACATGACGCAAACAAAAAAACGTTACATTTAGAGTTCGTAAGATATAAAATTGAAGAAAAACTGTTTTATAGTGTAGCTTTTATACTAAAGCAAAAATCGACTCATGTGTTAAAAAGTTTCGTGACTATTTATAATAATATGGTGACTAAGCGAGTGATTGATTAACCGAATACGATCAATAATTTAATATGAATCAATCTGAATTGGTAGATTGCTTCGTATATATATGTATATACTGAGGGAATACCTTTAACTGCTTTTGTTGTGCAAAAGGTTTCTAGATAACTCCTTGTCAGTTCTCCGTTGGTTTTTGTATTTAGTTGTGATGTTTTTGTGCTAATATGTAAATATATTAATGTGCATTTTATTAATATATATATATAGAAAATAAATAAAAAATTATTGTTCAACATTTCAGAAAACTGAATTCTATTGCTGTCACAAAAGCAAATTTGGCTTTTAAATTTGTTAAAGTCTAAGAAAATTAATTTAAAATACTGGTTTTTGATTTATTGAATACAAAGCTTTTTATAAAAATGAAGGATACAAATTAAATAGATGTCAAAGGAATTCAGAATTTTACTTTAAATTAAAATATATTCTGTAGTTTATTTGGTTCTTTACGTACACATACACTGAAAACTCCACAATTATACCCAGTATTTTGGTTTTGCAATTTATTACAATAATAAAATTTATTTATTTTTAAATTATTACATCGCAAAAATATAATTTAAATCTATCGGCTCATAATTAAGTAATAAGATTGAGGAAACTAATGTAAAAATAGCGATTCCTGTAGAGAAATTTAATATTTATAAAAGGTTGATAGAAAATATTGAATAGATCAATGTCTCACATGATATTTAAATCTTTTCGTGATTCGAGAAAAAATATCCTGTAATATCTAAAAGTGTCTTAACATAATAACTTGAAAGGTTAGTAGACAATATTTGAAAATGAATCAAATTGAGTCATTCTAGACACAATAACATCGATATTTTATAGGAATATAGAAGTGAATCAAAAATGTCCACAATTCTAAAAATCCAAGGCTAAAGAACCCGCCTTTAAATGCGTATTGATTTCTCATAAAACCTGTAGCTGCATTATTTTCAATAACCTGCAAGTATCATTGAATACTTGAAGGTAGCCTTGAACTAAAACTTTCCGTCAATCAAATTCTGCTGTGAAGTAAGAGCTGTTTTTCATATAGGTTCAAACCTATTGTTTTCCGTCCACCATAAGGTTTTTCTTTGTTAGTTCTTGACAATTTTTTTTAAACAAAGAAGAATTTAAAATATAATTTCGTTTATTATTTTTTTCTTTATAAGTAACCTAATTTATTTTAGATCTTTATCCAGTTTTTTGACTTTAAAAACTAGAAAAATGAAACTTTTATATATTAAATTTCACATAACAATTTGGACAAATATTTTTTCAAAATCATTATCATTGATGATAGTTCATTTTAGTTATGCCTATATTATTAATTATTTATATTAATTAATTAATTAATTATTTTTAAATAAACGTTTGGTTGATTTTTAAAAAGCATATTTATTACAGAAATTGTTTATCTTATTGTGTTATAAATAAATTAATTTAGTTGTGTATCATTTATAACACTCTAAAGATTATTTTGAAAAATAAAAATAATTTTTCATCTCATTATGTCTTGCAATATATGTGTCATTATGTACGTTATTTTTAAAAATAATTATCATTAATATCAGTTCATTTTAGTTACGGCAATATATTATAGAAAAATATAATTTGTTTGATATTTTTGATATTTTATTTTAAATTGATGCAATTAATATTAATTATTTAATTTTTAAAAATGAACTATATTTTTTATTAATTGATTTTAAAAGCATATTTATTACAACAATTGTTTATCATATTGAATTTACAATAAATAAATTTATATGTGTAGCATTTTTAACACACTAAAGATTATTTTTAAAAATAAAAATAATTTTTAATCTCATTATACTGTGTAAAAAATTAAATGCAAATAAATATTCTTATTACATTATTAATCACAAAATTTATATTTTCATAACGTACGAAAATAAGAGTGAATTCCATAAAAATATTTTATTTCATATAGTTGCAGACCCATTTAAAATCTTTTAAATTTTAAATAAAAACCTTTTTTTATGAAAGATTCGTTTCAATGATTCATTATACTATGATATGTTACTTAAACATATGTATATAAAATATAGAAATTATATGCATAAATTTTAAACTGAAAGTTTTAAAATATATTAATTTTATGATTATGCAAAGCAATAAAGTAGAGTAATAATATAAAGAAAATAATTAAACATCAATACTAAACTAATATGTATTATATTGTCATCTGTCAATAATATTTACATATAACTTAAATGCTACTTTGTTAAATATTTATTCTACGAAACAACACATCTTTTTTTTTTTTTGTTTTAAATTAGAAAATATGAAAACTGCAGAAATATTTCTAATGAATCATGTTTTCTTACAACTAAATCACACGAGACATCATTCCATTAAAAAAAAAGTCTTTTCAAAACATCGTTAAAAGATGACGCTGTGTGACACATTTTTGACAGTAAAAGAGGCTTTGTGCGGCCCGTTACGGTTGGAAACTTTCTCATGGCATATGATTAGCATAACTCCCTGATACTTCGCAATAATAGGTGGAGTATTTCATTTTGGCAATGTTAGCTAACAACTTCTGCCAATTTTCCACAATAAGAAGTGGAGAACTTTTCTTCTTGTGATTTACCAATTAGCTGTATCTGAAAATCTGATAAATTTATCTTCTCCATCAAGTTTTTAATCAAAGTGACCTAAATCTAGAAATATATTCAGTTCAATAATTGAGATCGTAAATCATTTTTGTTATATATTAAAAGATATAATATTTATTATAAAGTAGTTAGTAGTTTTATTATAAAGTAAGTTTTCATGATAGATTTAATATAAATTCAAAATGTAAATTTATGTTTATGGTTGAAAGCTGTTTGACTCATAGCACTGTGGCAACATGTTCAGCTAACGTGCAATAAGAAGCTAGTTCAAATCTGCTGTTGAGATGATTACATTCATAAGTGACTACATTCAGTGTAGCATCAATAGAAATAAACTGTGATTAAATTTAGTGGGAAATGAATAGAAATAAACAGTGGCTACAATCAGTGTGAAATGAATAGAAATAAACAGTGACTACATTCAGTGAAGTGACTCCATTCAGTTGCAGTGACTACATTTAATGTGACATGAACAGAAATAAAATGTGACTAAATTCAGTGAAGTGACTACATACAGAAGAGAGTAAATTGATGAGGATTGTAATAGTATGTATATCATGTATGTAGGCTCTCGCATCGACCATCAGGCTGTTTAGTAGAAGTTTTATGATTTTCTACCATACAACACACACATACGTGACAGTTACCCTTAAAAGTTCTCCAGGAAGGCAAAAATTTTCCTGTATTTCTTACTGCATTTGGCATATTTAAAAGAAAAGTTCCTTATTTAAAAAAATATTGAAAATCTAAAAATATATTCTATTTTATATACTAATTTCTATTAAGTTTGTTTTTATTTCTCTGAATTTTGCCATGCCACGACTATTCACCTGGAAAGTCCATTCCAAAAACTAATAAAAAATTTTTATTACTATCAAAATAGAAAGAAAGTTTTACTAAAATTGTATATTTATATTTATTTTAAATATATCAAAAGAGAGTTTGATTTAAAACTGAAAATTACAATTACAAACAACTATCTGTTTTCTACAGGAGAAGATATATTGAAGAATGACACAATGATTAAGAATTCCTCACTCAATTCCTTTGTTTGTTTAAATAAAATGTTGTAATTGCGATTAAATTTAATCATTCTTCGTTGTTTTAGAATGCTGTAACATAAAACAGGAAATCGAACTTTTCTGAGCGGAAGTTTTTCCAACGATTATATTTAAGCGTGCAATAAATCAAAGTAATTATATCTAATATATAAACTCCTTTCAATGAAAACTTTAAGTCTAATTTATTATGAGAAAGCGAGTATATTATTGCTAATAAGTACCAAATTATTAGATACACTTTCCATGTTATTTTTATGGAGAAAGGCACGTCATATTTCGTCAAAAATCATTGCATATAATAAAACTATACAATATTGTATGACATTTTTGTAGGTAAATAAATACAATGAGGATAATTAAATATATGGCAGGTTTTTTTCTTGAGAAGAATTTAAAAAAAAAAAAGTGTAATTTTCTTTTTTACTGTTCATTTGTGTACTGTTATTAATTTCTTAAACCTCAAAATAAAATATTTGAGCAACAACTTTTTTTTATTATACGAAAATCTGCTCTGAAATTCTACCTTTGCCTTTTTTATTATTATTAATTACGCTTACGATAATCGGATAATTGTAAATATGTACTTAAAATTGACAAAATTTTATTATTACTTCTTAGAATTAATAATAAAATTGTTGGCTTGTTCATCAATAATGCTTTAAAGATTCAATCATTTTTAATTCATTTTTCTTTTCGTTGAATTTAATTTGTACACAGACAGATATAATCCACTATTCTCAAGAGCGGCACAATAGTAAGAGAAAACAATCAATTTTATCCTGCTATCAATTCAACAGTAGGCATATACAATAATAGCCAAAAAGAAACCTTTGAGATTTTGACGCATACTTTTGGTGGATAATAACAATATCTCAATGTGTTTGGGCTTATTGCTAAAAGGAAAATACTTCATTGTTAGACTGGGATACTTTTTGAAACATCTTTTGGTGCATCTCCACTGTTCTTCCACATCATTAATTTAGTAAGTAATCCTCATCAACTGCGGTAAAAACCAAGAGTTGCTGAATGCTTGTCCTTGCAAAGAGAACTTGATACAAAGCCATCCCAAAAACTACTTCACCTACTTGGAGGACCATCTTTTCTATGTATAATACAATAGAAGGCGATGTCAAGGTTTAGGCTCTGGGCCGTATTTTTCTACTTTATAGTCGAGTGCATCCAAACAAAGTTGAAATAGGACGAATGAGAAAATAGCGAACTATTAATGTTCCTTATTTGTTCATGGACTATGTGAATAAAGTCCATGATGTGCTAATATAGCCTTTTCTCACCACTGTAGGTGGTATTCTTCCTTCTTATCAATGTAACCGAGGGCTGTATTGTGTGTATTGCATTGTGATATTCAATTCTTGGAAGGAAATGAAATATAATTATGGATTTTGTTTTGTTATTATTTTAGCCATTAACAAATGATGTAGAGAAGGTAAATGAAATATATATATATTTTTTTTTTTGTAATTTATCATTTCCTTTAGTAAGTTTTTCAGTATTTTCAAATTGTAGATATGCAATGCATTAGCTATTGGTTTATACAAGTATTAATGAACAATTCAAAATTTAATTATTAATGTGATAAATATGCAAACAGAATTAAAAGAAAATAAACAATAAAGAATTTAGATATTAATAATAATTTAATTTTTGATAAGTTGATGTTGAATTAATAGGTTATCAATTTAATTGAACAGGTTTTTGACGATAGTTTATAACATATGTATAATGTAATATGAATGCATGCATGAATGAATATCCATTCATAATGTATATAATGAACGTATCCATGATTTTAAATTGAAAAAAAATTTATATTATCATTTATAATTTTCTTTAGTAAAATCGAGTTTTTCAGTATTTCCAAATTGTACCACTCATTAGCTATTGGTTTATAATGTTAAATAGCGACAACAAATATTAACAAACAATCTAAAATTTAAATTGTTAAATTATTAATGTGATAAATATGTAAACAGAATTAAACGAAAATTAATAATAAAGAATTTCACCATTAATAATTATTTAGTTTTTGATAAGCTGATGTTGAAATAACAAGAAGAATCAAGAATTTAATTGAAAAATTTTTTTAGACGAAATCTTTTAATGTATGTTATAAAAAATGTACCGCAAAATGTTTTTTGACAACTTAACAATTAATAAATAAAATAATATGCATCGTTACCATAAAAAATATTGACTTAGTTTTTAAAAGATTATTAATAAAAAGTACATTTTAAAATTAAGAATTTGGTTTGGTTTGTCGCTCTGTGGTCATTTTGTGCACACTTTAGGCTAATTAGACAGAGACCTGCAATTTAACTTGGATCCTACCACTAACAGAACAGGCCACCACCAGGATTCAAAAGTAAATTAAGTATTTAAGTAAACTATTTAGTTTTAATTGAAGCCTGTGTAACAATTAAAGTGTTTATATTTTGTCTATGATAAACATTGTATGTGTTATGGACAAAAGGTAATTAATGAATTACATAATTTACGTAATAATTACGTAATTTAAAGAATTTAAACGAGTTGAAATTACATTTGCAATAATTCATTTTCTATTTTTAACAATTATATTCTTTTTAATTTATTAGAACAAATCATTGTATAACTAAACCCAATTGTTTAATATTTTATTATTTAATTTAATGTTTAATTTTATTATTTAAAGTTCATTCATTCTTATTTGTTCCTTAATACTATGTCAATAAAATATATCAATTGTTTGACAGTAAAATAAAAAATGTAGCAAATTAAAAAAATTTAACTTTCTAAAATAAAAATCGTATTGTACATTTAACTGAAACGATCAGTTTTATTTTTCCCCAAAAATTAAACTTAAAAAAGAGTTGAAACAGAAGGTGATGCATTCCGTACTACTTTCACGTCGAGATTTCAATATTCAACTTAAAAATGCAAGCATTTCAAGTTATCCTCTTAATGCACGGTCAATTATGCGCAAAGCGTGTTCATTCATCTGGTGCATTTAATTCTGGCAATTAATTCTTTTCTTTGAGATTGTATCACGTTGAGATCTTCCATCCATTCACTAAAAACTATCAATGCCTTTTTCCTTTCAATTTCTACTTATTTTTTTACCTTATTGATGGCATTGGTCAACTTTGTTAGATATATCACAGCATTTTGAAAAGACTTCCGCAAAGTTGAACACAAGAAGATTTTTTTTTCTCACCATAAATCAATTAAAATGTTTTGTAATGGTGTAGAATCTTTGGTGAATATACGTATCTAGAAATTTATGGAAAATTATTATAAAGGATATTGATGAATGAAAATTTTTTTAAAAAAATTAATGGTGTTCTTTTGTGGTTTAAGAAATATGATTAATCTTTTTAAAGACAAATAAATGCATTTAAGGAAGTTTCAGAAAAATAATGAAAATTAGAATGTATCCCGATTTTTGTATTTTTGTCTGAAGTAATAAGGATTCGGTGTTTTTCTGTCAGACCTGTGAATTGAATACAAAAGTTCTTTCAAATATATTTTAAAAGTTTTGCAATGCATACTTGAATACCCATAATAGCAATAGGCATTTCTCAGCTTGTGGTCATCACCAATCATGATGGAACAACTCATTGTATAGTTCATATTAAATCTGGAGTTTTTCGACCTGTAAAGTTCTCACAGACATTCACTAATTTTCTGAGTCTCATTATACATGATACCCAGATACATGATACCATATATCTGCTGTCAAATTTGAGTAATGGGTTTATCATATATTTTTCAAATAACATACATTCCTCTTTTCTTGGAATGAAATGTCAAAACTCTTTCGTGAGAAAAAAATGCTACGATAATAAAATATAATTCAAATAATTATTAATTATAAAAACTGAAATTTAAGCTAATCAGAATTTAAATATTTCACCTCAAAGGGCAGAAATTGGGTTATTTAGTCAATATTATTGTAATAAAACTAATATGCATGTTTATGAAATCGATATATCCCTATATTCTGTTACTGAATATGATATCCAAGTATACAGAAGTTAATTACAATTTTATTCATCTAATTTAACAATTTATTATTAATAAAATTAACCAGTGTTCACTGATAGCTGAAATTGATATACATATTTTCTTTTTAAAATAACTTAATAAATATCCCAAGGGGTAGAGGGGTGGCGAGAAATCGTAAACCAACCTAAAGAATTTGACATCGAATAAAATTACCAAAAAAAAACTGGACTAGAATCGATGTTAGGAGGTCGAACTGACATCGACACCATAAAGTGCATGCAGTTCCTTGTCAAAACTTTTCAATGATTTATTCAATAAACGTATGAGAAAAGAAAACAGAACGCATCAATTCGTGATGAATTTTCAGAAACAGTTTCTCAGAGCACTGCCTTATTTCCTGTAGGAGAGCAAAAATAAGATTTGGATGATGGCTTGCTGGTGTGACAGTAGGAAATGATATGAATTAGCAAATTACAAAACTGGTGCTAGGCGGAAGTAGCAAGGGAAGTAGAGAGGTTAAAAAGATCGACTGAATCAATCAATCATGATGATGATTTGTCTTCTATTTGAAATGAATTTCAAATGAAGTAAGGCTTATTAAAAGCTATTTTAATAAGCCTTTTGGCGATATTGAAAAGAAAGTAAAACTAAAAAAATAAGTCAACCATTTTAAATTTGCTGCTAAAGATTATGACAATTAAAAAAAATATTAAAAAAATTATTGATATGGAAAGAAAGGAAAGAGATAGTTTATCTTTCCTGTTGAAGACAGAAGACACTAAGTTTAAAAGAACTGCTAAAACAATACTTAAAAATATAATGATAACGCTGCTACTTCAAATATAACGATGTAAGGCTACTTATAAGACAAATATAACGATATAAGACTCCTTCAAATATAACAATATAAGGCTCCTTCAAATATAATGATATAAGACTCTTCAAATATAACGATATAAGGCTCCTTCAAATATAACGATATATAATGCTCCTTCAAATATAACGATATAAGGCTCCTTCAAATATAACGATATAAGGCTCCTTCAAATATAACGATATATAATGCTCCTTCAAATATAACGATATAAGGCTACTTCAAATATAACGATATAAGGCTCCTTCAAATATAACGATATAAGTCTACTTCAAATATAACGATATAAGTCTACTTCAAATATAATGATATAAGGCTGCTACTAAAAGACAACAGACAATTTGTGATGAATTTTCAGAAACAGCTTCTCAGAGAACTACCTTATTTCCTGTATTAGTAAAAAAGATAAGATTTGGATGATGGCCTGCTGGTGTGACAGTAGGAAATGATATGAATTAGCAAAATTACAAAACTGGTGCTAGGCGGAAGCAACAAGGGAAGTGGAGGGGTTAAGAAGATTGGTGCCATCAATCAATGATGGGTGATTTGTCTTCTATTTGAAATGAATTTCAAATGAGGTGAGGATTATTAAAAGCTATTTTAATAAGCCTTTTGGCGATATTATAGAATATTCAAAAAAGTAAAACTAAAATAAAAATCAACCATTCAAAATTTGCTCCTATAGATTATGACAATTAAAAGAAATATTTAAAAAATTATTGATATGGAAAGGAAAGAGATAGTTTATCTTCCCTGTTGAAGACAGAAGACACATAAGTTTAAAAGAAATGTTACAAAAATATAAGGCTGCTACTTCAAATATAACAATATTAGGCTGCTTCTTCAAATATTATGATATAAGGCTGCTTCTTCAAATATTATGATATAAGGCTGCTACTTCAAATATTATGATATAAGGCTGCTATTTCAAATATAATGATGTAAGGCTGCTACTTCAAATATTAATGATGATGTAAGGCTACTTCAAATATAATGATATAAGGCTACTTCAAATATAATGATGTAAGGCTACTTCAAATATAATGATATAAGGCTAATACTTTGAAACACGTTTGAAATAAAATTGCTTGTGCAATGTTTTTTTTAATTAATTCGTAACATTTAAAATAAATCTTAAAGGAATATTACTTCAGAAGAAATCTTAACTTCCTTAAATTTCAATTTAAAACATTTGGGCAAATTTTATGCAAGGAATAAATTAGTAATATATATTTAGACATAATAAACACGCATGTTTTTTTTTCATTTTTACTTTTTTTTTTTTATAATTTATTTAAAATAAAACGCAATCTGCTTGATAAATAGTCGGTAACGGTTTATTTACTATCTTTACAGGATAAATTAACATAAAGTAAAAGAGTTTGTTTTAAAAGAAGGGAGGAAGTAATTTAAAATTAAATTTAAATAACACAATTCTTAAAGCAACACTGATAATGATTTGGTCCATAATACTTTTTTTTCGTTAAAACAATGCTTGGTATGGAATAAATTGGTATATTTTTATAATGGTATACGATCAGAAGTAGATTAAATAAGTTTCGTTAAAAAAAACCGTAAGAATTATACATGGAATTACTAGAAGTAGAAATGTTGTTTTAAATTGAATAAAAATTATGAAAGAATGTTTATTTCGTATTTTGAAATGGTAAAAAACTAATCGGTTTTCTTTCCTGACGAACTGATGTCTGATAAACTATCATACGATAAAGTAAAGGAATTAGAAATAAAAGAAGGAGGAAGGAAGGAAGTAATTTAAAAATTAAATTTAAATGACTCAGAAACTGTAAAACAACATTGATAATGATATGGTTTGTAATAATTTTTCCGTTAAAAGAATGTTTGGTATGGAATAAAATGGTGTGTTTTTATAATGGTATACAATCAGAAGACGAAAAAAATATCAGAAAAGAAAAAAAATGGCGAAAATTATATATAAAATTTCTAGAAATAGAAAGATTATTTTAAATTGGATAAAAAAAAAAAATTTTAAAGTTATTTTGTAATTTTGAAAAAAAAAAAAACACATTATTATCAGTATTGTTTTAATACTGATAATAATGTGGTTCGTGATAATTTTTCCGCCAAAACACTATTTAGTATAGAATAAAATGATCTATTATTACAATGTTATACTATCAGAAGTAGATGAAATGAATTTCAAAAAGAAAAAAAAAAAAATGCTAAGAATTATACATGGAATTTCTAGAAATAGAAAGATACTTTGAATTGAATAAAAATTAAGAAAAAGAATGTTTATTTTGTAATTTTGAAGCAACAACACAAAAAAACTATTCGATTTTCTTCCCTGACAAACTGATGTGTGATAAACTAATATAAGATAAAGTAAAGGAACTTGTATCAAAAGAAGGAAGGAAGTAATTTAAAATTAAATTTAAATAGCACAGTATCCTTAAAACAACATTGATAATGATATGGTTCGTAATGATTTTTCCGGCGAAATAATATTTAGTATGGAATAAAATGATGCAGCATTATAATTTATACAAATCAAAAAGTAGATTAAGTTTTAAAAAAAAATGGTAAGAATTATATACACTAGAAACAGAAATATTGTTTTAAATTGAATAAAAATTTGGAAAGCTATTTTGTAATTTTGAAATAAAAAAAAATATTCGGCTTTTAAATTACATTTCTTAATACAACACTGATAATGAATGATATGGATCAATAATTTTTCCGTGGTATGGAATAAATGATGTATTATTATAATGGTATACAATCAGAAGTAGATGAAATAAATTTCAGAAAAGAAAACAAATTGTAAGGATTAAACATAAAATTTCCAGAAATAGAAATATTTGTTTTAAATTGAATTAAAATTTTGAAAGAATGTTCATTTTTGTAATTTTGAAATTAAAAAAAGATGTCTGATAAATTAATGTATGATAAAGTAAAGGAATTTGTTTTCAAAGAAGGAAGGAAGTAATTTAAAATTAAATTTAAATAACACAGAGTCCTTAAATCAACACTGATAATGATATGATTCATAATCGTTTTTCCGTCAAAACAATGTTTGATATGGAATAAACCGATTTATTATTATAACGGTATACAACAAAAAAGTTTTAGAAAAGAACAAAAATGTGTGAATTATACATAGAATTTTTTTAATATTTCATAACTTTTACAAATATTTCTAGAGATAGAAATATTTGTTTTAAATTGAATAAAGGTTAAGGAAGAATGCTTATTTTGTAACTTTGAAATAAAAAAAAAAAACTATTCGGTTTTCTTCCCTAACGAACTGATATGTGATAAACTAACATATGATAAAGTAAACGAGTTTATATTAATAGAAGGAGGAAGGAAGTAATTTAAAATTAAATTTAACTTTAAAAACAACACTAATAATGATATGGTTCGTAATAATTTTTGAGTCCAAATAATGTTTGGTATGGAATAAACTGATGCAGCATTATAATTGTATACAAATCAGAAGTAGACGAAACCAATTTCAAAAAAGAAAAAAAATGATAAATATAATGATAAGAAATATACATATATTGTTTTAAATTGAATAAAAATTTTGAAAGAAAGCTTTTTATATAAAAATTACAAAATAAACAAATCGATTTTCTTCCCTAAAGAGCTATAAACTAATATGTGATAAAATAAAAGGAAATTGTATTAAAAGAAGGAGGAAGGAAGTAATTTAAGATTAAATTTAAATAGCACAGAATCCTTAAAACAACACTGATAATATTATGGTTCTTAATAAGATTTCCGTCGAAATAATATTTGATATGGAATAAAATGTTGCAGTATTATAATGGCATACAATCAGAAGTAGATGACATAAATTTACAGAAAAAAAAAATGGTATGAATTATACACGGAATTTCTATAAATAGATATATTGTTTTAAATTGAAGAAAAATTTCGAAATCTATTTTGTAATTTTGAAAAAAAAAAAAAAATATTCTGTTTTTAAATTACATAGAATCCTTAAAACAATACTGAGAATGATACGGTTCGGAATAATTTTTCGTGAAAACAATATTTGGTATGGAATAAAATGGTATATTATTATAATACAATCAGAAGTGGATGAAACAAATTTCAGAAAAGAAATAAATGATAAGAATTATTACTCATAAAATTTCCAAAAATAGAAATAATGTTTTAAATTGAATAAAAATTTTGAAAGAATATTTATTTTTTTAAATTTTGAAATATTTAAAAAAAAAGACTATTCGGTATTCTTCCCTGAAGAGCTGATAAACTAACAAATGATAAAGTAAAGAGATTGTTTTAAAAGAAGGAAGGAAGGAATTTAAAATTAAATTTAAATGACATAGAAACTTTAACACAACACTGATAATGATATGGTTCACAATAAGATTTCCTTCAAAACAATATTTGTACAGAATAACATGGCGTTTTATTATAATGGTATGCAATCAGAAGTAGACGAAAATAAATTTCAGAAAAGAAAAAAAAAAATTGTAAAATTATACATGGAATTTCTAGAAATAGGAATACTGTTTTAAATTGAGTAAAAATTTTGAAAGAATGTTTATTTTGTAATTTTGAAACAAAAAAATATTCAGCTTTTTTTTTCTTGAAGAGCTGATGTGTGACAGACGTACACAGGAAGTAAAAGGTCAAAAAGATGGACGAGGTGCTATTGCTTCAGAGCATTTTTTCGAAAAGGAATTTGATAAGATATATGAGTAGTTGATGTTCCATACCAATGATTTATCGCTTGCTTAAGTGGTGCGGAAAATTCGTTCGGATAAATGTAATGATAGTGATCGAACGTATTTTATGACCTCTTTTTTACGTTGTAGTAAACTTCAAGAGCTTTTTTTATTTACTTTTATAAAAATGAGACGTGACTTTCGAAAGTTTGAGTTAAAAATAAATTTATTTTATTTCATTATTTTGCAGATGATTCTTAAAATTCTTTATTTGTTTTAATTTTTATCAAATATATATTTTTCGGTATCATGGTGGATGGTCGGAAGCATTTATAGTAAATATAATTTCAAGTATTTTATATTTTTATAAAATAAACGTTATCTTTAAGATAATGACATTAAATTCATTAACTTTTCAGTTATTATTAATTATTAATTATGCTTTTAATTTTAAATTATTTTATCAGTGGTGTTATATGAATCTTAAAGTAATATTACATCACAAAAGTTTCACTCAGTAAATTTATTATATAATTATTATTTTAAAACAATCGCGTAAATTTTATGAAATGAAATTTCACTAGTAAAATTTTAGACATAAAAAGTACAACATTTTCTATTTTATTAGTAATGTTCATAGATTTCTTAAAATTTGTTATTGAAAATAGCATTTGTAAAAAACTATTTAGTTGTAAATGCTTAAGATTTAGTAAGATAAGGATTCAATATTAATAATGAATACGATTATACGATTCAATATTAATAATGAATACGATTATACGATTCAATATTAATAATGAATAAGATTATACGATTCAATATTATTAGGGATTCGATATTAATAACGAATACGATTCAATATTAATAATGCATATGATTATGCGATTCAATATTATTAACGATTCAATATTAATAAACTAATCTTGAGATTTAAGATTTTGTAAATGAAATTTGCAAATTCTTATAAATGTTTGTGCTAATATTTTAAAGTTTGATTTTTTTTATCAGGTTCTTTTTAAAGAAATGCAAATATTATATTTATTCTAAGTTATACATTTATCTAAATACTGCAAAAGGGAACACACTTTTTATGCATTTCAAACTGATTAAAAGCAAGGCATCCTGTAATTTTACATCACAAAAATTCGGTATTACTATAATTTTGAATCACTGTTATTGTTTGTGACGAAACAATTACAATTATTCTTATTAACAGTTCAAAAACGATTTGTAACGGGCATCTATTCATGAAATGATAAAATCACATTTATGATATCATTGTAATCGGTATGAATTAAGTCTATATATTTTTTTAAAAATATTATACAGCCTCTTTTTCGTTTATTTTATTTATATTTGTTTTTATTTCAATTATTTATATTTATTTATGTTTATTTTATTTTATTTTATTGATGTTTATGTTTATTTTATTTTATTTACTTTTATTTATTTTACTTATTATTATTAGTTATTTTATTCTTATTTTTTATTTATTTTTTTTTTTTTTATTCTTATTTTTATTTATTTAAATTTATTTTTATTTTATTTATTATTATTATCATTTTATTTATTATTTATTTTTATTTATTTTTTTTTTTGTATTTTTATTTAAAAATTATTTTAAAAATTATTATTATCATTTTAATACGCTTTTATTAGCTTCACCTGTATGTTTGTATGTATGTAACTGACCTTTTCCCCCTGGAGATCTGTTTCTCCTCATATACACTATTTAAGTTGCAAAAACATTTACAGGCATCTTTCAGAAAAAGAAAACAGTTGATTTTTTAATACGCTTTTATATTAGTTTCACCTGTATGTTTGTCTGTAACTGACTCTTTGGGCTCGATTTTGCCCTACTTTAAGCGATAGCCTTTGTTTTTTACTCACAATTACATTATTGTAAGAACTATAGTTCCACTCCTCCATACCGGGACCTTATTTAAATATTATAGTTTAAAAACACTAAAAAAACATGCTTTTTGAGTTAATCAAACTAAAAAGTAAAAAATAAATTAATAGTTTAAAAAAACTAAAAAATCACGCCTTTAGAGTTAATCAAACTAAAAAGTAAAAATAAATTAATAGTTTAAAAAAAAAACTAAAAAAACACGCTTTTTTCTCAAACTAAAGAAGTATTAAAATAATTTTAACATAAGAGTAAAATGACTGAAGAAAAATGACTGTCACTGTTCTTAAACGTGGGTTGCTCGATATCAATCGTTATAATTTTCACTAGTTTCATTCGAAATGCAGAGTTAGTTTAAAAATGTCAACAAAGCTTATTTTTAAACATAGTGACATGGATTTTCCAACTCGTTTCTGCTAAGAATAGATGGTTTGAGTACTTACTTGGTTATTGTTGAGTGGTGTGGAAAGTCCGCTTTGAGCCCATAGCAATGCCAGTGCGATGGTCAGGACACAGACAGGGGGAGGAGAGGCATTGGACCAGAGATCTGAGACGAGAAGGAAGGAAAGGGACGAAGCACCCCCTCACACGCAGAGAGAAATCCCGTTCTGGCGGCAAGGACAACACAGGGCTACAAGGACACCTCTACACACGACCTGGAAATGGAAATTCAGTCATTAATACAATGCATTAAATAGAAAAAATATTTAAGAAATGTATGTCAGATTACAAATTTCATTATTTACAAATAATGATTAGCTAATTTTATTTTAACTTGTGTCTTTATGATGTTAGAAATATTTTGAGATGTATTTCTTTTATTTTTAATAAAAAAAACAAGATAAAATTTGCAGAATATAGTATTTTTCATATTAAGAAAATTATAACGCATGTAAAAAATATATAACCTTATGGATATTAATTAAAATAGTCAATGCATTACAGAAATGAATTTTTTTATATATTGCAAAAAATATAAATATTTCATTCTTTCATTACATACTAATGTTAGTGGAGTTTTTAGAAATTTCTTTGGAGATTTTTTAGAAAAAGAATTTGAAGATTCCAACAAAAGGAGTTTGGAGATTTCAACAAAAGAGTTTGGAGATTTCAACAACTTTCCAAAACAAAAGTTATTTAATTTGTTACCATTTACAATTTAAATCTGAAAAATTCAAAATAGCTATTCAAATTTTAATATATTTCGTTCGTTTGATTTAATATTCATATGAAATATATCTATCAAATTAAAATCAGCAATCCATTAATCTAGCTTCTCAATTAAATTATCAATAATAATCATCAATCAAAAGAAGAAAATAAAAACTTAGTGTTATTTTTTGCTGTGTTTTAACTCAAGTTTATCATAAAATAATTTTAAATTCATTTCATTAAAGTTTACTGACTGAAAAACATTTTTAATTTTAAAACTTATTAGTGACTAGCGCTTTGACGCTCCGTGCCACAGGTATCGGCTTTAGTCCTGGGGTGCCATGGATGTTTGTAGTGGTTCGCCCTATCCCCTTTAAACAGTAAGTCCCGTCTAATATAACTTTAGAGCGTTGGGCATAGGGTTGACAATCCTAACCTGTAAGATATAAAACATCTCTTGTCTCCAAATCTGCCAGTAAGCAGACGGTCTTGGCCACTAAGAGGCTGTTACGCCCATAAAGAAGAATTGAGAATTGGCTTGTCGCTCTACGGTCATTTGAACACACGAGGGTTAAACAGACCGGAACCTGCAGTTTAAAAATGGATTCCGAACCACTAACAAACATCCATGCCACTGCCAGGATCCAAACCTGAAGCTAGTGATACCAAAGGCCAGAGCGCTAGCCACTTGACCACCAGGCAGCATGAAGTAAAAGTAGAATAAACATATAATCTACTAGGCATATAAAACTTAGGTATATTTTCATAGATTAATAATGCTTTAAATAAAAAGTAAATTAAAATTCAAGATTCATTAGGACATCAAAGAAGTCAACCATGTTAGTTTGCGAATATTTTTCTATTGAAAATATTTGCAGTTATATGTAGGAAAGCGTTTTACTCATGTAACTTATTTTTAAATATTTAAAAAAAAAAGTATTATAAATGTTTGTTTAACCCTCACTTTTTTATATTTTTCGTTTTCTAAAAACAAATAAAGTCCTTTTAAAAGTCAAAAACAACATATTAACTTCATTCCGTTATGTGTTTCTTATACAACACAAATACGTCTGACACACTATATCCAGGGTAAAACACGAATTAAACTGTATTTCTAATGCTACAGCACAGACACAGTGACAAATTCTCTTTCATTTATCACGGTTTTATGTGAGGACACGTGTCCTGTAAAAAGTTGTTCAACTAAAAACTAGATGTCGTTCTCCGACAAAACATATTACCCTCTTTCCAAGAATGTCAAAACGAATTCACATCTGCCCTTGGCCATACGTGGTGGTGAATATGTTAAGCGAAAACCATTATAAGAAAATTCACAGTAAGAATATGAATGAATAAAGACAAAGATGGCTCGCGCATTCAAAAAGCGGGTTTCAACTCATTTAACAAAGAGACAAAGTAGTTTATCTCTCTTGTGTCGTCTTCAAAAGCTTCTCATTATGATAGAAGAAATGATGATGATTTAAATGCAATCACGACCAAGTTTTTGGAAGTATTTTTATAGTAAAAATGGGGATGGTTCAGACTTAAAAAATAGATAACGCATCTTGTACACCTGTAATTTGTTTCATAACTTTATTAAGCCCTAATTAAAAAGTTCCTTTAACATTATTAAAAAAGGATATTTATATCCATTTTTATTTAAGAATCGGTATGATAAGTAAAAAGCATATAGTCTTTTAAAGGTTTGTACAAAAAAAGCAAATATTTATAATTAGTAAAAGGGCATGATTTTTAAGATATGAGTTTTGAATAACAGGATATTTTGTCCTTTAGATTTACAGAAAAAAATCTATTTATACCTTAATGACATGAAAATTTACTAAAATAAAATTTGAAACAACAAAAAATACAACAATTCCAACAAATTTTAAATGAATTTATATTCAATTCTAAAAACAATAAATAATTACCTTTTTTTCAATTTCACGAAAATGATAAATCTAAGAATATTATTGAATCCTTTATTTAAAAAAAAAAGGATTAATTGTTGAAAAATAAACAATTTTTTTTATCAAAAATTAAATAATTTGCTTAATTTTTTTCTTACTCTATTTGTCACCAAATGTTTCTTATACTAATCCTACGATACGATTATTAATCTTTGTTGACTCTTGCCATAATTAAATAAATTCGAGTTGTTACTACTTCCCAGGTACAGGAAAGCCTACACCAGGTCCAAAGACGTCCGTGGCTGAGGTAATATGCAATTCACTTTTAGTAAGGAAGCACAAAGGCTAAAGAGTGACTAAACCTCAAGACAACGCTCTACAATCATATTAGATCATATATTTAAAATGGATTCCAAACCACTAAAAACACCCATGGCAAAAACTCGAACCCGAAACCTGTGACACCGAAGGTCCAAAAGATTCGGCCATTCTGGCGATATACGAAGATATAGTCGAATCGTCGCCTAGTGGTAACAGCTAAAGTGAAAAAACTAATGGCACTTTTGCTTTCAGTGTCAGGCAGGAAGTTTTAAGGTTTTTCTTCTATATAGCAGACAAATAGTTACTTTAAAGGGTAGAATGTGATATTATATTCTTTAAATGCATCTCAAATCACAATAATATTCAGAAACTACATATGTCTTGTAAAACAAATCTCTTTGATCTGAAATCTCCACCCTTTATTATCCACTAGTGGGCTGTTTGTAGAATATATTTAAATTGGACAAGGGGCCCACCGATATATACCCACTCATGTTAAATAAAAATTCAGAATCACACAGAAATTCCAAAATTACCACACACATCTTGAAAAGAATATGCAAATTACAGGAAACCACCAGATGACGCAAGTAAGTCACAATGACGAGTGTAAGAGATACTAAAATTGAACGCTTTAAAAGCCTTTCAGTGCAATAACCGCATAGTTATGGCCTTTGGATGATTTTTTACGTGGTAGACGACTGGAATGTGGACGTACCCAGCTGGAAGTATTTGGAATCCCAGAGTGTCATCTCAGGCTTTGGCAACGATTCCAAGATGATGGTAATGTGAGTAGATGTTACAGCAATCGTTACAACACTAAGTTTAGGTTACTGCCAAAAGAAACAGACGGAGCACAGCATCAGACCTGTCTCGTCAGCTCTCTTCAGCTACCGGTACGACAGTTTCAAGGCAGGCCGTGTACAGACGCTGGGAACATTGGTCTATATGCTCGTAGGCCTGTCAGAAACAAAGTCAGGCAGGAAGTTTGTGGACACGGTGGTTGGTGTGATGTTTTCCGACGAGTAGGTTTAGTTTGCAGTCTGATTCTCGCCGGAATATGGAAGCGCCAGGTACCGTTACCACCATTGAACGAACCGTTACGGTGGTGCAGGAAGTCTCGTTTGGGGAGGTTATTCTTGGTTCCAGAACTACCTGCATGTTCAGAGTGTAACGATGACAAGCCACATCTATCGATGTCATTCTGGAACAACATGTACGTTTGTTTCGGGGGCGCCATGGGTGCTGAATTTCTGTTTATGGATGACAACGCCCCGTCCTCACGGTGCAAACATTGTCAAATGCCTTGAATTGGAGGATATGACCCGTATGGATTGGCCAGCATACTCACCGGACTTGAATGTCTTGTAAAACAACCGGAACTTCGGAGGGCATTGCTTGATGAGTAGAATATTCCCCAATATCAGATTGATAATTGGATACTCAGCATGCCTAGGCGTTGTAAGGCCTGTATACTCCATATTAACCATCATACTAACCATGTTATACTGTTTTTGTAAATAGGTTCTTTTTGAAATTTTATCCAGGGAGTAAAAATCGCAATTTTTATTAATTATGTCAAACATATAGCATCTTTTTGCTCTTTATCTTTTGTTTAATAAATAGACTTTACAAATAAGTCACATTTGTTTTGCTTCTGTCTCTTTCTTTGCCTGAACTTCATTATCCTTAATTTATGGACATGAGTGTATATATAGAGAGTGAAAAAAAAGAAAATATGAAAGCAATGTTTTATCATTGAATTTCTGGATAGAATACATGAAAATAGAATCATAATAATCAGAAACTACGTGTGCCTTGTAAAAAAAAATCTCTTGGAAGGCAATCTCCACTCTTCATTATCCACTAGTGGGATACTCGTAAAATATGTTTAAATTGGACATATGCTTAATAAGACCCACCGATATATAGAAAAGAAAAAAATATACAGATAAAAGTAAAATATAGCTGCATTAAAATGATTTTGTTGAATTATGACTATTACACCATAATAAAAAAATTGGCAATTTTTTTTTTTCATTTTTAAAATCTTACCAACACGAATTTCTTTATCACTGAATTTCTGAATATAATATATGAAAACAGAATTATATTATATTCTTTAAATTCATCTCCCATCATAATAGTATTCAGAAACTACATATGTCTTGCAAAAAAAAATCTCTTGGATCGGAAAGTCAACCCTTTATTATTATCTAGTGGGCTTCTTGTAGAATATATTTAAACTGGACAAGAGGCCTGTCGATATTTAGAAAAGAAAGAAAATATAAGGAGAAAAAAATAGCTCTATTAAAATTATTCTTTTTAAATTATACTCGATTAAAGCATCATAAAAAAAATTGCTGATTTTTTTTTTTTTTAAAATCTTACCAATACGGAAAGTTATATCACTGAATTTCTGAATCGAATATATGAAAATAAAAATATAATTGTGATATTATATTCTTTAGATTTATTTCCCATCATAATAATATTTAGAAACTGCATATGTCTTCTAAAAATGTCACTTAGAAGGCAATCTGCCCCATCATTACCCGCTAGTGGGTTGTTCGTAGAATATATTTAAATTGGATAAAAGGCTCGCCAATATATACAAAAGAAATAATATATAAAAAAATACAAAATACAGCTCTATTAAAATGATTCATTTAAATTATGACTCTATTAAAGCATCATAAAAGAATTGGTGATTTTTTTTTTAATTTGCTTGTTGGTAAGATTTTAAAAATTACCAAAGTTTTATCATTGAATTTCTGAGTAGAATAATAAAAATAGAATTATAATTGTGATATTATATTCTTTAAATTTATCTCCCATTATAATAACGTTCAGAAGTTACATATGTCTTGCAAAAAAAAAAAAATCTACTGGAAAGTAATCTCCACCCTTCATTATCCATTAGCTGCTCGTAGGATATATTTAAATTGGGCAAGAGACCCACCAATATAAAAGAAAAGAAATAAAATGCGTGAAAAAAACAAGATAAAGCTCTATTAAATTGATTCTTTTAAATTATGACTTATACTTAGATTAAAGCATCATAAAAAAAAAACTGACGAGTTTTTTTTTAATTTGGCGATTTTTAAAATCTTACCAACAAGAAACGTTTTATCATTGGATTTCTGAATGAAAAAATAAAAAATAAATTATAATTGTGATATTATGTTTTTAAATATATCTACCATCATAATGATATTCAGAAATTATATATGTCTTGTAAAAAATCTCTTGGAAGGCAATCTCTACCATTCATTATATACTGGTGAGCTGCTATAATTACTGGTTATAAATATATACTAGTTATAAATATCCTTTTTAATAATTCTAAAGGAACTTTTAATTATATCTTAAAAAGTTCTGAAATAAATTACAAGTGCTGAAGAGGCTTTATCTATTTTAAAGGTGTTCTGAACCATCCCCATTTTTAATATACAATACTTCAAAAACCCAGTTGGCGTAGAATACATTTAAATTGGACAAAACGCCCATCAATATATAGAAAAAAAAAAAATATAAGGAAAAAAAACAAAACATAGTTCTATTAAGATTTTTTTAATTATCAATCGATTAAAGCATCATAAAAAAATGGTGGTTTTTCTTTTCATTTTTAAAATTTTACTGCAAAGCAAAAGTTTTATCACTGATTTTCTGAATAGAAATATAATTGTGATATTATATTCTTTTAAAGTTATCTCCCATTATAATAACATTCAGAAACTACACATGTCTCGATTCAGTTTGTGAAGGCAATCATCATGGCGTTGACCTTTATCGACAGGCCAAGGAACAACCACTTGATCTTAAGGTGTATGCACCGAACACCAACTCTCAATCACTCTTTCAAATAAAAAAAATAAATAAAAGTTGACATGTAACGGAAAACATCCAAGGTTGTCAAAGAAATTTTAACAGGCTTACAAAATGTTCAAACAGGTGTTGCTGAAAGGCGTGATTGCGGAATTAGTTCCGTTGTCCAGTCTACCAGAAGTAATCTGCAAGAGTCAATCGCATTCGACTCACGTCTATATCGGTATCGGGGAAGGACAATTACAGCGTTAATTAATGAAAAGTGATTGGTACATAACCCACTGGTTTTGCTTTTAGAAATTAGCAGCGGTTATTTATGTTTCATAGCCGTGAAATGCAAGTAGCTGTGAAGAAAAACGCATAATGACTGTTAATTTATCGTGAAAGAAAGTGTAAAGACATTTCAATATACTAATATATCTCGAAGAGTTGTTTCTGTAATATTCAGTAACACGTATTTTTGATTTAATTTGTTGAAATATTTAATAAGGTAGATTTTGTCAAACAAAGTAAAACGTGCAAATATCCAATATTTATTATTCATAAGAACTGCTTTAAATAATAGTTTTAGTTGTAAAAGATCGATATGTAAATATTCATATTAAAATTCTTTTGTTTTATCTCTTTGGTCATTTAGATCAAAACGAAAATTAGCTACATCTATAACTTTAATATCCAGATCATGATATTTGAAACAAACGTTATATCATAATAAAATATATTGTATGAACTATAGGGGGCTGATGGTGTAGTGATTAGCGCTAAGGGCCACAGGTTTTCACAAGGTGCCTTAGGTGATTAGAGCTAGGAGCCACAATCCACTTTAAGTCATCACATCACATCACATCATCACATCACATCAATCACATCACATCACACCACACCACATCACATCACATCGTCTAGAGCTGAGTTGCCCCTATACAGTTTAGGAATGATGTGGGTGAGAAGTTTCACTGGCTCTGTGTCGCTCTATAGTCATATAAGACCGGGACCTACAGCCTTAAAGTGGATACCAAACCACTGCAAATATCCTTTACTCACCGGGACTCCTACACCTGCAAAAACAAGATTCGCTGGTGTAAGACGTCGAACAAAAAGCACAAACAACTTCAACTGAGAGTCTGGTTTGTTCTGCTATCAACAATCAACTGTGTGTATCTAGGGATGGACACTGTGTCGGAGATCATTTAAAGTGAAACATAGAACCTATTATATTAAACGTTCCAAGACGCACATGCATCATGAATTCGCAAAATATAATTCAATTATTTTGCGAACTCAGAACTATAAACTCATAAATAAAATACGCAATATCTGTCATATATTCGCAAGAATATTAAAAATCAAAGTTAATTTTTTTTATCATAATTTCGACGGTTAATTTTTGAATAAATGGATGCACACATAGTGAATTTTTTTAATGCATTGGTTTTCACTACTTTAGCCATTATAAAATAAATATATTTTGTAAAAGTGTGATAAATCTCACGGGACAGAAAAATATTCATGGTGGGCCGCGAGTTGGCCACCCCTGAACTAAATGGTACACATTTTCACCTCAGGTATTTGATGCAACTCAAATACCTCAAATCTTCATTGCAAAAACATATAATATTTTTAACAAGAATGACCTCGTTTTTTTGAGTAATGGACATCATGCTGACAAAATGCATTTCGCCAACTTTGGAATATTTAGGGTCAAACCACAGTATCAGGATTCCAGACTTAACTTTTAATACTACTGTGTGCAAAAAGTAAGACCAATTTTCAATTTAAAATTCCCTATTATTTTGGGGTATATGGAATTTCAATTTTTTTCTTTTTAGGGTGCTGACACTGTCCTTGAAATCTGTGTGAAATTTGGCGTCAAAATATTCATTAGTGTTTGAGTTACGCTTCGCTTTGTGAGGCGCTAAAACTGATTCCGGCGATTTTTGAAATGTCTGAATTAAATGAGCAAAGAACTTGCATTACATTTTATTTGTGGAAACGTATAGAATATTGCAGAAGGCATTCGGTGAGCATTCCTATATCGGATAGAAATATTTAGAAGTGGTATAAAACAGTTCAAAGAAGGCAGAGAACGCGTTGAAGATGAAGGGCCCTCTGGTCGACCATCAACCTCCACCGACGAAGCTCACGTCCAAATAATTAAAGATTTGGTGCTTGCAAACCGTCGATTTACAATTAGAGACCTTCCTGATGATGTTGGAATTTCAAAAGGATCAGTCAATTCCATTTTCGGCCTCAAACACGTCAAATCTCGATCGGTACCGAAAACATTGAATTGGTCTTACATTTTGGACACAGTAGTATGGATGCACACACAATGCATGTTTTAATACATTGGTTTTCACTACTTTGGAGATTATAAAACAAATATATTTTGTAAAAGTGTGATAAATCTCATGGGCAGGAAAAATATTCAAGGCGGGTTGGCCACCCCTGAACTAAATGGTACACTTTTTTTCGCCCCATGTATTTTATGCAATTCAAATACCTCAAATCTTCATTGCAAAAACATATAATATTTTTTAACAAGCATGACCTCATTTTTTGCGTAATGGACATCATGCTGATAAAATGCATTTCGCCAACTTTTTGCATATTTAGGGTCAAACCACAGTATCAGGATTTCAGGCTTCATTTTAATAGTTCAAGGCAGCCAGGGGGTGGATTAATGAGAATTCTTGGATTCATGAAATCTTTACTAATGCTCATTAAAATAACAAAAGTGAAGCAACACAACTTTCATCTGTTCTTCAAAAAAATTATAATGAGAAGTCACGCAGATTATGGTCACGCCCACGCCTGATTCATAATAAAATGTATCATAAGGGGGTAAGAATATATGAATATTTTATGTAATCTCTTTTATAGTAATGTTATTGTATCCAAAAAGTAAGACCAATTTCCGATTTAAAATTCCCCTGTGCTTATGGAATTTCGATTATTATTTCTTTTTTACGTTGCTGTCACTGTCCTGGACATCTGTGTGAAATGTGACGTCAAAATATTCATTAGTGTTTGAGTTAAGCTTGACTTTGTGAGACTCTAGCGACTTTTGAAATGTCTAATTTAAACGAGCAAAGAACTTACAGTAAATTTTGTTTGCGGAAACATATAGAATGTTCAAGAAGGCATTCGGTGAGCATTCCTATATCAGAAAGAAATGTTTACAAGTGGTATAAGCAGTTCAAGGAAGACAGAGAACGCGTTGAAAACGAAGAGCCCTCTGGTCGACCATCCACCTCAACCGACGAAGCTCACGTACAAAAATTAAAGATTTGGTGCTTGCAAACCGTCGATTTACAATTAGAGACATTGCTGATGATGTTGGAATTTCAAAAGGCTTTTGGGCTAACGCGTCAAATCTCTATTGGTACCGAAAACACTGAATTCGCCAGCTCATACTGCATTGATTCTTCGGGACTTTTTCGCCAAAAATGAAACCCATATCGCACCACAACCACCGTATTCGCATCGTGCGACTTCTGGCTATTCCTTAAACTCAAAAGACCACCACCACTCAGAACTCGATAGACCGTTTTGAGTCGATGAAACGTGAATCGCTTTGAAGGCCACCCTTGCTGACGAATTTTTAGCATGCATGGAGGATTGGAAAGAAAGTTGACATAAGTGCATTGTGTCCGAAGGGGATCACTTTGAAGGCGATGAAATAAATTCAGAAGAATATATAAAGAGTTTTTGAAAAAAAAATTATTGGTCTTACTTTTTGAGCACAACTTATATATGTTCTTCAAAAAAATTATAATCAGAAGTCACGCAGATTATTGTCACGCCCCTTCCTAATTCTATCATAAAGGGGTCTTATGGGAATATATGAATATATCATGTAATCTCTTTTATAATAATGTTGTTCATAAATTTAAAAAATATCAATACATTTGTGCCAGCATGCTAATTAATTTAGAAATAGTGTTGCAATTTAAGAATTTGTTTTAAATGAGAGCGATTAGCTATGCTGAACTAAATATGATATGAATTAAGGCTTTCAAAACAGATAATATCAATTTATCTAAAATGCATTGCTGCAACGTTATTTTCAGCTTGCCATTTTATTTAGGAATGTAATTGGGAATAATTATTTTAGTTAAAACAATATTATGAAAGTCTATACGTAATTTTATGTGATTATAATATAAATATTTTAAAAACATTGTGTAAATAATTAGTAATAAACATTCACACTTTTATTTCTATCAATTTAGAGAATAAAATAATACAATTTCAATTTAAGTAGATAAATATATTATTTTCATTTTTTTTTTAGACTTAAATGTTTCTACTGCTTATAATCAACAGAAAAGCATATTTTTTTTTTATATTTCTTTAGTTTAAATTTATGGGATAAATGCAAGCTGTAAATTAAAAGAAACTTTAATAAATTTAATAAAAATAATTTTAATTTAAAAAGTTACAAAGCACATCATGAAAAAAATTGTATAAATACATGTTGACATTTTAATTTTAACAAAAAAAAAAAATGGAGGGTGACGAGTTGATAAAAATAAATTAAAAAATGATGAAAAATATTTATGCTGTCATTTATACATCATTTTAATTATTTTAAATGATGAAAAACATTCATTTCTGTCGACTATAATAAATGATCATTATAATAAATTAAAAATAATAAATAATGATAATTATTATTATTGACCATTATATATATTTTAATAATAATAATAATAATAATAATAATAATAAATAATTAAAAATGACAGCAATAAATATTTACTATAATCGACAACTTTAAATATATTATAAAATATATTTAAATATGTTTATATATATAAAAGTCGATTATAGTAAATATTTATTGCTGTCCTTTTTCCAAACAAATATTGTTCTTTAATTTCAAGTATGTATATTTTTATACACTTTATTAGTGTATATATAACTATTCATTCACATATCCAGACAACAATAAATCAATAATAATTGGTATGATATAACAGGCATAACTCAATTAAAGTATATAATCATGGGCAGAGATACATAAAAATTAGCTGGACAATCTATAAATTTCTAAATAAAGTTTTCCTACCTCAAAAAAAAAATTCATTATTCCACACGCATTCCATTTCATTTCTTAAAAACCGAAATATCATACATGATACCAAAAGTTTACATCCAGGAAAGTTAATTTTGGGTCTTCAGAATCACTCGAGCGTCATCAAAATGCTGACAAGAAGATGATAAATTGAACAAGGCAGCCATTGTTGAAGTTCTATTTACTGCTTTATCCCTTTCACTGAATACATTACTGGAAATCGGGCCATTTATGCGAGCCTTTTCTTTGCGAGCTCGGCAAGAAATTGAGTCGATTTCTAACGCGTTGGGCGTCAATTGCTTCCTTCTAATAATATTTGCATAAAATGTTCAGAATTAAGTTCAATCAGTTGCATACGTCATCAAGGGGTGTGTCATGTTTTTCACGAATCATTAGAAATGTGGGGGAAAATATTTGTGTTTTTTTTTTTTCTTTCGTAATGTGTCGTCGTGAATTTCAATTAATGGTTAATATCTAAATCTTGAATATCGCTTTTGGCTTCACTTTTTATGGCTGGTCAGATGTGATAATGAAGTGCGGGTATCACATATTCCAACACCTCTAACGCGTCCAATATTTGAAGCAATACAATGGAATTTTTATAGCTATGCAATGAAACGAACTAGTACAAAAAATACAAATAGTGAACGATGAAACATTTTTATATACTTTTTTACGTAATGTGTTAATGTATGTACCTTCGTAATACACCAATGTATTTTTATACACTTTATTTTGCGTAATGTGTTAATATATGTACTTCTGTTATGTACTAATGTATTTTCGTTATGAACTAATGGACTTTCGTTATGTACTAATGTACTTTCGTTATGTACTACTGGACTTCGTTATGTACTAATGTACTTTCGTTATGTTCTAATGGACATCCATTATGTACTGATAGACATTCAGTTCTGAATAATGTATTTTCGTTATGAACTAATGTATTTTCGTTATGAACTAATGTATTTTCGTTATGAACTAATGTATTTTCGTTATGAACTAATGTATTTTCGTTATGAACTAATGTATTTTCGTAATGTGTTGTGAATTTCATTTGACAGTTAATATCTATATCTTTAATATTGCTTTTGGCTTCCCTTTTTATGGCTGATCAGATGTGATGAAGGGAGGCTAACATATCTCAACACCTCTAATACATTCAATAATTTAACATAAATTAATTAATAATTAGGTTATTTTTTTTTTTTTAATTACCATTAATATATTAACTTAATTTAAATACGTTTGGAGATGTTAGATAATTTTTGAATGTCGCATTTAAGATAAAAATTACAAAAGGTGCATTAAAATACTGTGAATAAAAATTTCCCAGTAATTGAATATTTCGTGATTTTTTTAAATATATTTCTTGGTAATGGCGTTTTCAATGGTGTTATGCAATGAAATAAACCAGTAAAAAATACGAAAAATGGAAGAGGAAATATTTTTATATACATTTAAATAATATAAATTTTTAAATTTTCTTCATTTTTATATTGTGAGAAAAATTTCACCGTAATCGGATATTCATGATTTTTTTTTCTATTTCTATGAAAAGGTGTTTTTGTTCTTATGCAATGACACAAATGAGCGCAAAAAATACAAATAAATGACGAAGAAAGTTTTTATATATATTTAATAATTTAAGTTTTTAAATTTTTCTAAATTTTTATATTGTGAATTAAAATTCACCGTAATCGGATATTCATGGTTTTTTTTAAAAATATTTTTTTAAATGGTGTTTTTGTAGCTATGCAATAAAACAAAACTAGTATAAAAATACATTTAGTGAAACATCAAACGTTTTTATATACACTTAATTGAAATTTTTTTAAATTTTTCTAAATTTTTAAATATTTATTATATATTTGCAATTTAAATTAATGTTTAGAAATAGCTAGAGGTTAATATAATTTTAATAATTAAGTAAAATAAATAATATTGCGTTCTGAAATTATGTTGCATAAAATAATTTAGCAAAATTGTATTGTAAATAAAATTATTTAATAAAACAATAAAGACTAAATCTACTAATTAAATTTTTAATTTAAGTAGGAGGAATTTTAATGATTTCCTTCTATATACAAACAGCAAATTATTTACTATGTAGCTTGAGAAATATATTTATAACAAAAAAACTAATATTATGAAACATTTAATAACTTATTTGAAAGACTTTTAATACAAAATCGAATGCGTTATTGTTTAAATCATTTATTCTAATTTTGTCAAAAAAAAAAAATTCCCTTATGCATAATAACAATGAAATGGAAAATTTTTGGGTAAAGATACAAACATAATTTTTAAAATTCCTTATTTTAAACGTTTTTATATGAAATAAATATTTATATTTACATTTAAAAACAGATTTTATTTTTTAAGTCGTAAAACAAACCATCTTATCTTCCTCAGTCTCCAATTTTTCTGGAGTTTTTTTTTCTAATGCAGTTGGCAAACACTTAGATAGCTTGGTCTTGGATGCCTTAAGGCAAGCGCTGCACAGACGTACTCACTTTGCATTACCCAGGGGGCGCGTGTAACTTGAAGATAAGCCAGGGGCGCAGATTAACAATGCCCCGCAACACGCTCTACGATCCTATTAGACCGGGACCTACGCTTTAAAGTGGATTCCGAACTACTACAAATATCCATGGCACCGCCGGGACTCGAACCCGAAACCTGTGGTACCGAGCGCCAGAGCGCTAGCCATTCAGGCCCATTTTTTTCTGGAGTAATAAAACAGAATTTGTGTACTGATGCAAAATTCTGTTTACTTCTAATAATCGTGTAAATTTAAGATGATGAAATGTTTAAAATAAAAATTCGGATATAATATTTTCTTTCTGTTACGCAAAGATACGTGATTTAACATTAATCTACATAAATTTCTGAAATTGAACTACATAAATTTCACATGATTTTTATAATCTGTTTTTTTTTTTTTTTTCAAATTTTTTTACGTGAAACCACTTTACAGCTTCAATTAAATAAAAATTTGTACATTTAAAATGAATGAATTGTGCTAATTTTATATTTAAATTTTATATTGAACCAGTTAAAGAGTTTTTTAATGTGAGAAAAGAGGATTTTAGATAATCATTACAACATAAAAAAAATATTCTTACTTATATTACAATTACTACTTATATTAAAAATTATTCTACTTATTATTACAACATAGAATAACAAAAAAAAAAAAAAAACTTTTTAATTATTTTATAATTTAACGATTTATACTGATTCTCAGAAAAATTTAATCACAAAAATGTACTTTCAACAACCAATTTATAATAATAATTTAATTTCACTCTATGTTATAATTATAATGATATATATGAAGCTGAATTATATGTATTTGAAACAATATACTTCTAATAAAAGTTTACTTCTCCATTTTTAAATATTAAATTTAATTATTTTAAAAACCATAAAAAAAAAATAGCCGTGAGATGAATAAAAGTGAATGAAATCAAAATCACAAATTAATAATCACCGAAGGTCGGCTAGACACAGAAATTTTTTGTTGCAGAAACAAGAAAGTAGTGGAATTTTATCGCTCAGATATCGAATTCGTAATTATTCTGTGCTAATCGATAAATAATGAATTGTAAAACAGCCTAGTATTTATCGATGCTATCGGTTAATTAATCATAACAATCTTTAAACTAGATGAAATGTATTATATTTACGAAATAAACTTTTGCAGTTTTTGAAATTTGGCATTCATTGGTGCCAGTCTTAAGTTTATATGAGAGTAAAAATAGTTCTGTTCTTGGTAAATGGTAAAAATGGTAATTAATTCAAAATTACACTATAAATGTAATTAAAATAATTAAATTTTATAAAGTTAATACATATAATAGTATTATATTCTTAAGTTTATACATTTCTGAATGCGTTATCTATCTATCTGTATATAAGGATGGTTGTATGAATGGTATTCTACAACAACTTGAAAAAGTAAAACAACCAGCATTCTAATTTTTTTCTCTCTGAAGCTATTATTCTTTAACTTTTTCAGCCAAATTATTGCGAATTTCCAGACAAAAAATTATTCTAGTTTTAATTTGTCCAGCCAAAAGAGTTTCATTATTCCAGCCAAAAAAATTACGAATAAACTTTACTTGGTTTTTTTTTTTTTTAATTAAACAAAAACCATTTTTTTTTTATTGCGCGTCTGTTTGGGGGGCTACCTAGTGTTTTGATTTAGAAATTTTCTTTTTTAAATTAAACTTAATTGTAAAAATTAATTAAATAAATGTTTAAAAGTTAATTGTAAAAAATAGTGAAATTCCAACTTCAATTAAAATTAATTATTTCAAATGTTCAGTTTTTGTGGTCTTTATTTTTATCGATTTGTGATAAATCGTTGCCATCTTTTTAATGTATTTTTCAAATATTATTTTAAAAATTCGTACATTTTTTTTCAACTCTCAAGTATTCTATATAAAATACAAAATTCTCATTCTTTTCAAATTTCTATAAAAAACTTTTATATTTTCCTTTCTGATTTTTTTTTATTTATTTATAAATAGTTATTCTCAATAATTTTTTTATAATTTGACAAACCAGTATTCTTAGTTACTATCAGCATTTGAGATTTAAAACTTGATTCCTCAGCATTTTTATTTATCCATTTATTCTAAAAAAATATTATCAAAAGTAACTTCTGAAATATCGAAATAATTCTTAATTAAAATAAAAATTCTTAAAAATTTACTAAATTCTCTTATCAAAGTGTTTATTAAAAATAAAAATATATTCGAATACACACATTCGAATACTTTACTTCCACGAATGTAAACAAAAAATATTTCATTTCATGTGGCCTGATAAAACCGAATTAGGTAATCGATGGGTCACCGGTCAGCTAATTTGAAAAGAGGAAAAAGTTGAAAGATCACCACTGACGGGTCAGTAGGGTGGGTAGGATCTTTCTTCTAGAAACTACCTAGCCCTAAATATTTCACCTTAATAAATCACTCTTAGAGAGAAGGAGTAAAGATATGCGGGGTCAGTAAGGTAAGTGGTGTATCTTTTAAATGACGAGGTTTAGCTTAGTTCATATCAATGAATAATGTGACAATTTCATTTCGCTTATTTGGTGGTTTCTATAAGTAATTCCAATTAAAAAGCCCTAACAATGTCTTCGAAGAAAACATAAGGCGAATGATCAAATCAATTTTATATTAAATTCATTCTTATGTTTGACAAAATACAGGAAAAATAAACACACGAAAAGCGCCAAGTACACAGCTAGTAATACATTTAAACTTTTTAAAAACTTTTCTTGTTTAAAAAGATCTTGAGGTCCTTAAATTCTATTTTAATGTTTTAAAAATAGCATTACTAAATTTTTATCGCTGTTCTATTTTAATCATGAAGAAAATCAAATGATGAAACCAACTTACTATCAAATAACAGCATTTATATTAGATATTTTTCTGATTAAATGTAAATTTAATTAACAAAAATATGAATTTTTTTCCTTGGATTTTGTAAATAATGTTTTTGATCTCTTTAATTATTAAAATAATTTTAACGTACCAAATATCATTGTGATTATCTAACACAATTTCAGTTATTTAATGTAATTTTTATTAACAAATGTAATAAATTTTTAAATACCTGGACTATTTTAATATATTTACACAAAGGAAATTATGTAACTTTCGCACATATTGTTGTTGTTGTTGTTGTTTCTTATCCCACTTGGCTGGCCAAGCCCACGAGCCCATACGTACTCATGGTTGAAGGGGAAGGAAGCAGCTTCTGTTGTGATGGAGCACCCGTAGGTAGAAGTCCCCATATTATTTAGTCGCACATATTATTTACACATACGACTCTTGGTCCCTTATTCTCAATAACGTCGATTAGGATTCATTTGAAAAAGTATAAAAAACTTATTTTACATTGAACAATACATTATAGGTACAGGACAATTAGCTAATATTTCATTACTTAAAATAATTTTTTAACATTCTTAATAAATCTTACATACCTGGACTATTCTAATATATTTAAACACATGAAATTCTATAATTTTCACACACTTTATTTACTTATACAACTGTCGATCCTTTATTTTCAATAATATCAATTAGAATTTATTAGAAAAATAATACTAATCGTATAAAATTTATTTTACTTTGAACAGGACATTAAATAATATATGCTTTGCTCATTAAAGAACCTAAAATTCATTAATATAAATGAAGCATAATAAGTATTTTAATTCCATGTAAACAATAACAAACAATTTTGAAACAGAAATATAAATAAAATTTAAAATTAGTTTTTGCAGCAAAATAAAAGTATATTCCTTTTAGGAAAATTTTTAGTCATTTATAAATGTTATGTTTAGATTTCACTAGATTATTGATTATTTATTAGATTGTTATGTTTTCACTCTAACAAGCATATGCTACATAAACAACAAACACAGAGATGAAATCAGAAAATCTCAACAAGGAAGATCAATTTTATTTTACTGAACATTAATGATAAGTGAAAGTTAACTTAAATAAAACAGGTTTCTTAACATATATACCCTCAATCAAAGGAATGCGGTTTTGCATAATAGATGCTCGGAACTACAGAAGGGGGAAAAAAAGTGAACGAGAAAATTACGTCAAAATTACGGAAGTTGGCACTTTTAAACCAGAGGGCATGAATAATTTACCACATCATTGCATGGCTATCCATACACGATACAGATTTATTTACGTTTCAAAATGGGTGGTGTTTATTTTGGTAGCGGGTTATTTAGAGGTTTCAAACAGTGAGCAATAAATTTGATATCTAATGTTCTTGACCAAATGGCTAGCATTTTTTTTTTTTTTTTTTTTGAAAAATATCACGAACTTATACTCTATTTTGAGATCGGTAAGTGTTAAAACGTAAGTATGCGATAAAATTGAAAAAAACTGAAAGGTTTGTTTTCTCTCTCGTTTTGTTAAAGGATTGAAAATTGCGTGGGAAGTTTGCATTTGATGATTGAGGATATGTTGTTTCTTTTTTTTTCTCTATGGTTGAATTCAAATGATAAATAAAATGAGCAATCAAATAAATTTCGCTATTCTTCATTATTTAATTTTTTTTCCTATGTGTTTTGAAGTATATATATATATATATATATATATATATATAAAAAATGCTTTTTTCTATGGTTGTATTCAAATGGTAAATAAAAAGCGCAATCAAATAAATTTTTTCTATTCATTATTTAATTTGTTTTCCATTTATCTTTTTAAGTATATATATATATTTCAATATGTTTTGAAATATGTACATATTTCAAAACATATTGATTCATAAATTCTTCAAAACATAAGGAAAAAAAAATTTATTTGATTTGATTGCTTTTTTAATCTATCATTTGAATTCAACTGTAGAGAAAAATAGCATTTTTTAGTATAAGATTAGAACGTTTATATGTATATATCTTGTAACTATGAAAGTTCAAAATTATGAAATTGTTTCAATTTATTTTGTTTTCAGATGTGATTCTTATAAAGTAAAAAAAAAACAATATATTTCACAAAAAAAAAAAATTATAATTAAAATATTTTAAGAAGCTAAATAATTTGCCTTCCTTTAATGAATTTTTTCCTATTTGTAACTTTAAATGAAAAAAAAATATACTCCATAATGTTTACAATTTATTTTTATACACTTAAAGAATCTGAAATTTTATATTAATTTTCTGTATATTGTTTATAATATAACGATTAAACTCATTGACAATTTTATAAAATTACAAATTTAACTTAAGTTTTAAGGAATAATTAATTAAAAAATGAAAAAGTTTAAAAAAAAAAGATATGCTTTTTAGCTTTAAAATCTGTAAAACGATAAATAACTTTTTATTACTAAAGAAATACAGAATAAATAATAACTTTAAATAAATGCCTTTAGAAAATACCAGTAAAATATTTATTATATCAAAAAAAGGAAAAAATTATATGTTGTGTGCATAAATTAACAAAAAAAAAATTGGCATCGAATTTCTTCATGACTTTAACTTCACTTAAAAATTTTCAGAAAAACTATTAAAATGTTATATAAGAATAATAATTATTGTAAAACGTTATGTAGCTGAATTTAATATAAATAAAAATGCATTTTTCAATGAAAAATAATAATTACACTTTTAAATCTTTTAATAACATGCTGCCTTCTTCTAATAGATATATGGCTAAGAGAAAAAAACCAAGGGATAAAAATCTATAAAAAAAAAAATCTGAGTCACTAAAACATAATCACTAAAATAGTAAATATATTTTTAAAAATAAGGTAATAGCTTAAAAATAATACTATAATAGTATACAAGGTAACCTTCAACATACTAATTATACTAACTTTAACATACTACTAACATACTGCTTAATTATACTAACTTCAAGGTAACATTCAACATACTACTGATAATATACCTTCAAATACATTAACGATTGATTCTCAAACCTAATCATCTTTATGAATACACATATAAGAAAATGTAAACAACATTTCTTTATTTATTCAATTTCGAAAATATTTTGCAAAATAAAAGCTTATAATAACGCAATTAGTTTGTTTTATGATATAAAGCAACATTAAAGTAAACTATCGGTGCAACGAACGCAATGATATTTTCAGCAACAAGGACAAGAGTAAAAACCCCAACACTTCTATCACACATATCCAGATACCCATTACCAACTACTTAGGTTGATGTATTCCGTTTTGAAACCTCAGCACTTTCCCCCTATTGCTAAAAAATAAGCAAGAAAACGACCTTGATCACAGCCGTCCAAGTGTACATATTTAGAACCATAGAACATAGAACCATACTTAGAACCATAGAACATAGCACTAGAACCATACATAGAACCATAGAACATAGCACTAGAACTATACATAGAACCATAGAACTAGAACTATACATAGAACATAGAATTAGAACCATACATAGAACTAGAACTATACATAGAACTATAGAATTAGAACAGGACATAGAACTAGAACCATAGAATTAGACATTTCTAAAATAAATGATAGCGTAAGAATAATACAATAATAGTATACAAAGAAATCTACAACATACTTAATGATTGATCCTCAAACCTAAGCATTTTTATGCATACCCATATACGAGATTACAAACTACATTACTTCATTTACTCCCTTTGGAAAATATTTTGCCAAAAATATTAAACTGCACAAAACTGCAACTTTTAAAAAAAACTATCGGTACCTTGATTTAGATGAAAGAGGCCTTAGGCTATTCCACTTATGAGGCCCTTTCACCTCCCATTTTTAAGTTTGTAAATTACATAAAAAATACACCATTACTGTGATATATGTTAAATGAAACATGTTGTGAGTGGTACTATTCTTTATAAAAAATGGTGCACGCATAATAAATAAAAAAAAAAAGTCGAGAACACTAATTTGGACATTTATTCTCAGCACCCTATATGGTACTTGTAACAATAACAAATCAAACATAACACACAACATTTATAAAGAAACAAAATTCAAATAATGTTAGTCATATGTGTAGAATTTCTCCTTATTTTCGATTCAGTTTTTTTAGTGTTTACTGTTTTTATAATAGTGTAAATATAATTTTGTTAACAATTTGAATGTATGCACCCTTGATCTTGAGGACCTAGGCTGAAGCCTAGTTATCCTATAAGAAAATCCGGCCCGGGGCACAACGAGCACAATTATATTTTCCGCAACCAGGGTAAAAACCTCAACACCTCTATCACACATACCCAGATACACATTAACAAATACTTGACTTGACATATTCCGTTTCGAAATCTCAGCACTTTCCCCCTATTGATAAAAGATAAGCAAGAGAACGACCTTGATTACAGCCGACCAAGTGTACATTACATATTTAGAACCATACATAGGGACAAAGAACACAGAACTAGAACCATACATAGGACCATAGAACTAGAATTAGAACACATAGAACCATAGAACTATATATTTCTAAAATAAATAATAGCATAAGAATAGTACAATAAGTACAAGTACAAGTGTACAAGGAAACTTTCAACATACTTAATGAACGATCCTCAAACCTAAGCATCTTTATGCATACCCATATAAGATATTACAAACAACGATAGTATTTTGCAAAATAAAAGCTTATTATAAAGCAATTAATTTGTTTAAATTACAAAAGCAACTTTAAAAACAAACTATCAGTACAGCGAACACAACAAGGACAAGGGTAAAAACCTCAACACCTCTATCACACATACCCAGATACCCATTAACAAATACTTGACTTGATATATACCGTTTCGAAACCTCAGCACTTTCCCCCTATTGCTAAAAGATAAGAAAGAAAATGACCTTGATCCAAGTGTTATACATCGTACTAGAACCGCTTTCAATTTCATGTCCCCAATATGGCCTCATAAGAAATCTGAATACCTAAGATAAATACTACAGTGAGGGAAAAGTAAGATTTGGAAATTCCCTTTCGGTCATAACCTTTTGGCCCCTTACGTAAGTTGGGATTTTTCTGGGTTGGCAATGAATTGAGATGCCATTGTCCCCTTAAGGGGTGTAAATCCTTGTAGCGTGGAATTATTTCTTTCATTTAAGATATATAATCGCCACCTTGTAGGGCCCTGAGGCCTGAAGGGGATCGTAGGGCCCCTTGATTGTCAAGAGTTACATCATCAAACGGATATAAGCACTTGGGCGTTTATTCAACTCTCACTAGAGGTAAAAAAAATTGCAAGATTTCAACCACACCTGAAGAATATGGAAATTATAGAAAGTATTTATCATTATTGTACAAATTTTTTACACTGAGTTCGTTGTTGCACAAAGTACAAAGATTTCTCTTGTTGGTTATTTTTTATTTTATATTATTGTTTGTAAATAGAATATTTATCACGTATAAACTTTTTGAACAGTTGATGTTATTGAAATTACCATAATAGGATTATGATTAATTTTGATTATACTTAATTATGACAATCAATATTTCAATTTGTGTATGCGAATTCTGGTACTTATAATCCAATATCGGATATTAAAATATTAATCATTATTTAATAAAAAAAAATTTTAAAGCTTCAGTCACATTTAATAAATTTTAAATTAAATAAAAACTGATTATTAACGTATTAATTAATAATATATTTACCTATTCATAAGAATTTACTATAATTTTATGGCATATACTTCTCCTGTTTATATTTCATTCAATATATATAAATGTTTCATGTTTTTGCAATTTAACAAAATTCAAATTTATTATTTTTTTTTATATTCCTTATTAATAAATTTAGTTATAAATAAAAAAAATTAAATTAAAATTAGTAATTATTTGTCCATTTAATCCTTACCAATAATTGTTAATTTATTTTTTTTTATGTGGGCGAAATAAATATGTACATTTAAATAAAAAAAATTTATTTGATTTCAATTAGAAATGAATAAATAATAAATGAAATAATAAATATTACATTTATCATAAATATTATTAAAAATTTTAAAAGTATCAGAAAAACATTTGAAAATTTGATTTCATTTCATTTCATTGAATAATAAATATTATAAAAAATAAATAATAAAAAATGCAATAATATTCTAATATTTATAAAAATATTAAAGAAATCAAATTATAAAATTTTAATTTTAAGTGTTTATTTAAATTTATTTTATTAAATTTTTTAATTAAATTTTATTTAAATTATTTGATTTTAATAAGTTCAAGAAGAACACGCTATTTCATCTATGTGAATCGAAGTGAAGAGAAATACGTGGTTCAAAATCGAAAAATGAAAAAAGATAAACGTTCTACAGAAAATTTTAACGTAAAAAAGAAATAATTGCAAAGAATTTATTCAGATTCAAAGAATTTATTTAAGATATAAACATAAACAAATTGAGAATTTATACAATGCAAACTTTATTTCAAAAGTATTTTACACAAAACGTTTTTAAATAAAACTTTTAAGTCTTCAAACTCAATAAAATTGTCACGTATTTTCCAAGGTAAAGTTCTAATAAACTTTTATATATAAAAACTATTAGAAAAATTGTTACAGATAAAATGTTATTTATGAAATTTTTATCCTCTGAAAACCATTACACGAAATTAATATTTAGAAATATAAGTTATAGTATTTTATTCTTAATTGAAAAAGTATTTTAAAGTATAGTGTATCTACTCTATTAAAATTTGGAAAAAGGAACTTTTGAAAACTTGGAACTTCCTATTAATGAATGTTTTGGTGATTAAATATAAACTTAAAACCAGTTTAGTAAAGAAATTTTACGTGGGATAAAAGAATTTTAATTGAAAAAAATGGTTTATTGTTCCGCAATAGTTGTTCTCTTTATAATTTAAAAATAATTCAATTATAGTTTTTGAATTATTTTAAAAAATTTATTATTTTTTTTTTTTTTTTACAAAACTAATAAAATTAGAGATAGTAAATATAAAAAATATTTAAAAACAATTTTAAACTCATTTCTTCATTCTTGGGCTTATGTTAAAATAAAGACATTAAAGATCTTTTCAGATGAAGTTAATGTTTGTTTGTTACATATATATTACTTTCTTGTAATTATATATATATTTCTAGGCATTCAATTTCCGAAGCTATTTTATTCTTAATTTTTTTTAATAATAAATGAAGTATAAAATGCATACGTAGAGTCACGTAAATATTATAGAACGCTAAAAAAATGCAAAATTATGTCTTAAAAATATTAGCTGTAAATTTAATTTTTATAAAGAATTGAAAATCTAAAAAAAAAAAAATGCATCAAAATATTTTTTTTCTGATAAACATTCATAATGCTTACTAAAGTGATCTCAGAATTATTTAAATGTTCATTTTGCAATCACACCATTAAAATGTCACTTTTCTACTGATAATTTATGTTTTTATATCGACATTCTATGATCAGAGAAAATTTGTAAATAATGAATTATGTCCTTATATGTTAGTTAAAATAATTAAGAAAATAAATAAAATATTTGATAATTAAATAGATGATATAAATCTTAAAAAAGTATATTTTCTCTAAGAATATGTTAAATATTTTAAGAAATGTTAAAAACATATACATAATAAATATTAAATAATATAATATAAATAGTATAATAATAAATACACTTTTTAATTCATTTAAAAATTACGGTTAATATGTTTTTAAAAATTTTAATCTATTATTATCTATACATTATTTTAAAGTTTTAATAAATAGTAACATTCTTCGTTTAATAGAAATCGAGATTTTTTAATTTTTTAAAAAAATTTTTAGATTTTGAAATTATTTTCGAAATTTAATATTTTATGTGTATAATTTCTATTACAAGAAAAAAAAACTATAAAATTATTATAATATTGAAAGTTATTAATTAAATTAAGATAGTTAAAAATTACTTTTAAAATTAAATAAATAGGAAACGTTTAGATTTTTTAAATAAATAGGTAGTTCATTATAAAATGTATAATTTTAAAAATTAAAAGTTTTACATCAAAGTTTTTAAAAATTTTAATCTATAATTATCTATTCATTATTTTAAAGTTAGAATTATTTTCAAAATTTATTATTTTATGTATATAATTGTTATTAAAGGGGGAAAAATTATAAGACATTATTATTAAAACTTTTTAATTAAATTCGGATAGGTAAAAATATTTTTCAAATTAAAAAATTAAACAGAAAATGTTCATGATTTTTTTAAATAAATAGATAGTGCATAACAAAATGTATAATTTTAAAAATTAAATATTATTTTATTATAAGTTTTTAAAATTTTAATCTATAATTATCTATGCATTGTTTTAAAGTTTTGATCCTTAATTTATGATTAGAATCATAACTTCTCTTTTTTCATCTTCTCTAATCATAATTCTTAATTTAATAGAAATCGAGGAATTTTTATTTTTTTAAATTACTTTTATATTTTGAATTATTTTGAAATTTTTTTATTTAACGTGTATAATTGTTATTTCAGAAAAATTATAAAATTAAATTATTAGAAATTATTAAATTCAATATAGTTAAAAAAAATTTCAAATTAAAAAATAAAACTGAAAAAGTTTATGATTTTATAAATTAATAGATAATGCATAATAAAATTAAAGATTAAATATTATTTTAAATCAAAAATTACTCAGTGATTATTTATAATATAAAAAGATTTAAAATTATTTAAATATTATTTAATTTAGAACCGTAAAGTATATCAAATTAATATTGTGTTCTTTAATTAATTCAAAAAAATCACTTTCAATTACTATGAAATGTTTTAAAAAATTTCATATTTAAAATATGAAAAGTTTTTTTAAAAATTTTATATTTTAAATTATTTTAAATTATAATCTATACGAAATATACTCACCACCACAAGATCTAAAGCAGACTAGATGACGATATAAACCGAAAAGCAAGAAAAATCATCAATTCCAATTGCAGCAATACCACATCACACCACTTTTAAATCCGAAAAAGCTTTTTCAAACCAGAGCGCCTCACGACATAGAACTCGAACCGTCAGACGATACACAACCCGCTGCCATATGGGAAGAGAGAAATATCCAAATAGAATAAACGAAAGTAGCTTTGCAGGAAAAGCAAAAGTGAAGAAGGGGAATGCACCTTCCAGCTATATCTATCCCGTTGCACAGCTGAAAGTGCCACTGATAGCTGTCGACCGTTACCTGTTTTCTTAGATGCTGCTTTCTGTGCTGACCCACATAAGAAGTTTTCTGCAAATGGGACGTTAGATTAGAAAGTGGCTTTTTAGGGTGAAAGGAAAAGGAATGGCGGGAAGGTAGGGGGACCGGATTACGGCCCCGTCTTCCGAAATAGGTTTTTATTTTAGACGGAAACCTGTTGGAAAAAAGGAAAGGTGATTCATAACGGTGGATGATTTGAAAATTAATAGTGTGCGAATTAAATGTTTGTTTGTTTTTTAATTCTCGTTTTCAAGGAAAAACTTTGGTGTTTGTTTTTTCCAAACAATCTTCTTAGTAAACATCAGTAATTACAAATAATATAACCCAAGAACAAAAAGTAATGGAGGAATTTCGAACTAATTCGTGCTTCATTTTAATTTTCTGAGCATTTACAATTTCATGGACTTTTAAACTAGCCCTGGAAAGATTAAGGACAACAACAAAAAAAAATAAGAATACTTTTAAAGAAAGAAAATTATTGTTGTCCAATTTGCATATAAATATTGTGAAAAATCGGACAGCAATATCCAAGACAAAATTGGAGTTATACCAATTTTTGTTGGAATTGTCCCATTTTTTTTTTTTAAATACACCATCCATTATAAATATTTACAGTTTAAATTAAGTTGTTGGAAGCTATCTTTTGTTTATTAAATGTGCATAAGACTAACCAAAGATTAAGTAACTATCTAATCTATAAAATAATAAGTTGTTATTAATGTTATTCGAATAGTTTTAAAGCGAGAATATTATTGTTGTCCAATTTTCATATAAATATTGTGAAAATTGACACAATATCCAAGACAAAATTGACAACAATCCAATTTATAACCAATTGTTGTCCAATTTTCTTATAAATATACCAACCATTATAACTGTTTATATTATTAATTGGTTGCACACTATCTTTGTTTAGTAACAATATGTGAAATGGGCATAAGACTAACGAAACATTAAGGAACTATTTAAAACCAAGAATACTTTTATTAATGTTATTCAGTTAGTTTTAATGAAAGAAAGAATATTATTGTTGCCCAGGTTTCTTATAAATACACCATTATAACTATTCGTAGTTTAAATCATTAATTTGTTGCAAACTATCTTTTGTTTAGTAACAATGTGAAATGAGCAGAAGACTAACCAAAAAATCTGCAGGAAAAGGGAAAGGTGATTCTTAACAGTGGATTATTTGAAAATTAATAGTGTGCGAATGAAATGGCTTTTTTTAATTCTAATTTTCATGGAAAACGTTGGAGTTCCTTTTGAAACGTGTTTTGTTTTTCAAACAATCTTCGTAGTAAACATCAGAAAAATAAAAATAATATAAGAAGTATAAGCCGTTATGGAGTAATTTCGAATTATGCTTCATTTTAATTTTCTGAGAATTTACAATTTCATGGACATTTTCCAACAGCCCAGTAAAGATTAAGAACAACAGCAAAAAGAATATTTTTATTAATGTTATTCAGACAATTTTAAAGAAAGAATATTATTGTTATCCAATTTTTATATTAATATTGGGAAAATTGGACAATAATACCCAACACAAAATTTGAAAACAATCCAAGTCGTCCAATTTTGTTATAAATATATCATTATAATTATTAATTTGCTGTAAACCACCTTTTGTTTAGTAGCACTATGTGAAATGTGCATAAACTAACCAAACGTTAAGGAACTATCTAAAAATAAGAATATTTTTATTAATATCATTCAGCTAATTTTAAAGAAAGAATATTATTGTTGTCTATGTTTCTTATAAATATACCATTATAATTATATATAGTTTAAATTATTAATTTGTTGGAAACTATCTTTTTGTTTAGTAACAATATGTAAAAATATGTGCAAGAGTAACCAAACACCTGTTGGAAAAGTGAAAGGTGATTCATAACTGTGGATGATTTGAAAAAAATTAATAGTGTGTGAATTAAATGAGTTTTTTTAATTCTCGCTTTCAAGGAAAAAAACTTCGAAACGTGTGTTTGCTTTTTCAAGCAATCTTCTTAGTAAACATCAGTAATTAAAAATAATATAAGAAGTATAAACAGTTATGGAGAAATTTCGAACTAATTCGTACTTTTTAATTTTTTAGCATTTACAATTTCATGGACTTTGTCAACCACCCCAAAAAATTAAGAACAGCAACAACAAAAACTACAACAACAACAGCAAACTTTTATTATTGCTATTCAGATAGTTTTTAAAAAAGAATATTATTGTTGGAAATATAAAAAAATTCTTATTTATATATTTTCCTATAATTCATTTTCAATAAAATTTTCATATGAATATTGTGAAAATTGGGCAACGATATCCAAGACAAAATTGGACAACAATCCAAGTTATAACCAATTGTTGCCCAATTTTCTTATAAATATACCATATCCATTATAACTATTTATAGTTAAAATTATTAATTTGTTGTAAACCATCTTTTGTTTACTAACAATGTGTGAAATGTGTATAAGACTAACTAAAGATTAAGGAACTATCTAAAAACAAGAATACTTTTTATTAACGTTTTTATATATTTATAAATAAAATATTTTATTTAAATAAATAAATATTATAATATATTTAATTTTTTATTTTATTATAATATATTTAACATATTTTAAAGAAATTTGGACAACACATACTCTTCCTTTAAAACTATCTGATTGTTTTAAAGGAAGAATTTTATTGTTGTCTAATTTTCATATAAATTTAGAATTATCATTGTTTATTGTTTAAATATTAATTTATTGCAAACTATCTTTTTGTTTAGTAACAATATGTGAAATGTGCATTAGACTAACTAAAAATAAAAATACTTTTATTAATGTTATTCAGATAGTTTTAAAGGAAAAATAATATTGTTATCCAGTTTTCTTATAAATATACCATTTTAATTATTTAAAGTTTAAATTATTAATTTGTTGTAAACTATCTTTGTTTAGTAAGAATATGTAAAAGATGCATAAGACTAGCCAAACATTAATTAATTATCTATCTAAAAAGATTGTCTTGAAAAATTTTCAATAATTTATCGAAACTTCTGAATATATTCAAGAAAAACAACTGAGTTTGAAAAAGATTTATGTATGAACGTTAATAAAATGAATTTTTGTGATTATTGCATATGTAATTTATTCGACGTTTGTTCTATATGCTATTATCTTTTTTAATTTGCTAAGTTATACATAACTTATGTTTCATTTTTTGATAATTATCTGTAATTATCCTTAAATATTCTATTTTAATTATTATTTTCATCAAAATAAAAATTTTGTTCTAAAATATATATTAGGATTGTTGAGTTATAATAAATATAAATAGTAAATAATAAACTTACAACAAGACTAATGAAAATATAAATTGGTAAAAAGTACAAAGCCAAATGTAAATTACCGGTTTTTAACTACTTTTATGTGTGTAGGTACATCAAGTTTAACACACTTGGTAAGCCTACACACTGGTACGGTCAGTATGAAAACCTTGGTTTGATTATTAATTTATTAAAAAAGTGTTTAATAAATAAATTAAAATAAAAATGAACCGTATCAAATTAAAAAAATTAGGTCTGTTTCGAAAGAATTGGAAAACGCAATCTATTCTTGAAGAAAAAGATAAGATTAGATGGTGAAAACGAAAATAAACAGTAATACAAAAGCAGCGGACACACCCAAATTATATTTTAAATGAATGAATATTTTATGTATGAATAGTTAAAATTAAAAAAAATTACATCGAAAACATACTTCCTTAAACATTGTTTAAATAATGATTCTCTTTTTTTGGGATAAAATAATCATATTAAAATAAGCAATAATAAAAATAATATATTTATACATATAAATATATATAATTTTACTATTATTTACTTTCTTGTGACTATTAATTAATTAAATAATAAGAATTTATTAAAATTTATATCAAGATCTGATCTTTAATAATCATTCTCTCTTTTTTGGAATAAAATATAAAAGTAATATCATATTAAAGTAAATAACAATAAAAAATACTACATTTATATATATAAATATATATAATTTTATTATTATTTACTTTCATGTGGCTATTAATTATTTAAATATTAAAAATTATTTTTTTAAATTTACATCAAGATCTGACGTTATAAGAATCTTTATTAATAGCCTAGTTATACTAGAATTACTAATTTCTTAAATTATTTTAATTTGAAATAGTATGTATGTCAATTAATAAAGAAATTTTACTTACAAAATAACTTACAGTTTTAATAATATCATTATTATTTGTTTTAAATGGCTTTATTTATATTGCATTTTAAAAAATAAATCTAGAAATATGAATTCATTCGAAATTTTCACAATACTGTAAAAAAAAAAAAAACAATGGAAATGACATATGCAAAAATTTATTTATTTTTTAAATTTAGGGTGGCATTATTATCGACATTCGTTGCAGCAATTATTTGGTCATTCCCTTTAGTATTTTTCAATATTAAATTAAGTTTCTCAGTTAACAAAAAATATTAATAATATTGATTAACTTACTTATTCATTAATGGCGATCATTCTGTGTTCTGCCTAATCCTAATCATTTTTTAAATAAATTTGATACAAAATAATACATTAAATGCTATTACTTTATTCTTTAGAAAAATTTTAAACATAATTCTATCTCCATTCTTTTTGTAATTGGAATAATAAACCAGCAATTAATTTCAAAATATGAAATCAGAATAGAATTAAGAAATACATTGCTGGAAATTTGAACCTTAAATTTTAGTTTTATTTCTCTAGAAAATATTTATATTTAAAATCCATTTAAATTTTATATAGATGAGTAATTTAAATCAACAAAATGTAATTTTTATTCTTATCTCGATGATTGTAAATTCATTTCTTTAACTCAATGATTGTAAATTCCTTTTTTCTTAACTCGATTGTAAATTTTGTATTCCTCGTATTTTATGTATAAATTATTTTAATATTATTTTTAAATTCGTAATTTTTTTAAATTTTATCTTCATTTACTACTAAAAGAAGTCTAGTTTTTAGTTTAAAATCAATTTAACTGACTGAAAAAAATTTATATATTTTTCTGAAAATATTTAAAATCCATTTAAAATTTATACAGATGAGTTTTTGAATCAGCAAAAGTTTCATTTTTATTCTGAACTCAATGATTGTAAATTCATTTTTTCTAATTCAATGATTGCAAATTTATGTATTTCTCGTATTTTATGTGGTACATTATTTTAATATTATATTTAAAATTCTTAATTATTTATTTTTAAAATTTTTTTGTCTTCTTTTATTACACAAAGAGGTTAAGTTTTTAGTTTAACATCAATTTAACTGACTCAAAAAATTATAGAACTATGAAAAGATTATTATTCATTCAAGTTATTACGAAATTGAAAATTATAATGAAATAAATACAATTGAAAAAAATAAGAATTTTTAATAGTGCATCAAATTAGAACTTTGGAAAACACAATGAAACGACATTTTTCAACTCAAATTTATAAAAATAGGTAATTACAGCTTTTATTTTTTAAAAAAATCCAAAAGAATTTAAATATTGTTTGTTCCCAAAATTTAACTTATCTTCACTGAAAAGAATGCTATTTATTAACTCGGCTAAATAAAAGGCAAGAAAGTTTTGAGTTTCTCAATTTTTGTTAATTCTCTTTCTAGTGTTTGGCTTCTGTCACAATGTTTTTCTATGGGGAACAGCATAATAAAAGAAAGTATTTCGAAACACTTTCTCTTTTAACGCTTGGGGAAATTTTTTCTATAGAAATAGAAACAAAATAGATTTTATATTAGCTTTCGTCGACACAGTTTGTATTTTTTTAAAAAAGAAAGGGGTGAATTATTTTTTTTTGTGTTGAAGAAAATGGCGTTTTTTTTTTTAAGTGCAAAACAAAAGGCCTTCGCGTCAGTGGTTTAAGGGTCGAGAATTATGCGTCCGAAAAATGCAATCAGTAGCGCTAACTTGAGTTGCCTCATTTGCTAACTTAAGTAACAAAAGTGATTTTGAAAACATGGTTAAAAGGTAAGGTTTAGTATTATTACTGTAAATTAAAGCCTTTGTTACATGATGAGTTCTCTTTATATTGTTTCATCATTAAAAAGATTTCAGAACAAGTATTTCAGTTTTAAAAAACAAATGTAAAATTACAAAATAACTCAAACGAATTATAAATTTTTATTCTTATATTATTACTTTATTATTGCAATCATTTTAAATGTATTACAGCAGGTAAACATTTTAAATATACATGTAGCATTGAAATTTATTTATACGTCTTGTATTGTCAATTAAATTAATTTTTAGCTCAATTTAGCTAATTTTTAGTCAATTTATAACTAATACTTTAATTTCACACGCACAAACATCACACAACTTCTTTATAGGCGCAACAGCCCCATGGTGGGCCAAGGCCATCTACCTACCGGTAGATTTAGAAATAGTAGATGGTTCAGTTTTACTGGTTAAGGTTGCAGCCTTACGCGCAACGTTCTACAGTCCTATTTGGTTGGAACTTACGGTTTAAGGTGGATTCCGGACCACTACAAACATCCATGACATCGTTGAGAACTCGAACCCGAAGCCTGTGCCACTGAGAACCAGAGAGCTAGTCACACGGCCATCAATCCCCAAATATTCACACATATAATTATGTAATATTTAGCGTACATTAATGTAAAAAAGTAGTCTGTACTTTGTGGAAGGACTACAGTGTTCAGCTAGAATTTGGAGCAGCGCAGGATTGCGCAAAATATACGTCCTCCTGGTTACGAGTCTAAAGGATAACTGAACATTTCTTTTGAATGCCACAGAAGGCGCTCTTGTCAGAGAAAGGATGTTTACAGTTTTTTAATAATTCATATATGAAAACATTAAAACCCTGCAAATTATCTTTATAATGAAATTTTATTAAAAAAATTTTTTAAGTTTTAAATCATGATTTGTATTTCATCCAAGAATGTACTTAAAATATAAATGAAAATACATGGCAAATAATCTAATCAATACCAGAAAATCAGTGAATTTTTTTAATGCTTTTTCACATAACACTATAAATATATCAGAAAATCAAATTATCCAGATCATTATTGCAATATATTAAAATTGTTTTGATCCTATGCAATAAATTTGACATTTCAAATAAAAGACAATTTTTTTAAATCAATAAGTCAAATTTATAATAAGATACGAGTCAAAAACTTGACAATGTGCAAGTCAAATTTTAAATTTATTTACGACGATGTATTAGAACTATACAACTCAAGATATTACATATGTTAATTACACTACAATAATATTTTATTAAAAATGTTGATTCTTTTTCGTAATACTTTCATTTGTTTAACTACTTCTAATCTAATTTGTTAAAAGTAGGACAAACTTCCTTAATACTAGTTAAATTTATGACATTTTTTTTTTTTTTTTTTTTTTGATAAACACATCAAATTTTGGTTAGAATAATTCCTCTATCTGAAATGCAAAGCCTTATATTCTAACCAAACTATGTTTTTTTTTTTTTTTTGTTTTTGAAAGGAATCATAACAATAGATTTAAATCTAACTAATAAAAACTCCACTGTAAAAACTTTTTCTTATTATTTACACGGAACCTATAACATAAGACAGTGTATTGTAAATATTATAGGCTTATACTATGACAAAGACAGACAATAAAAGTACTTGTATTTTCAACTTTTATTACTTCTTATTTCTTCATCTTATAAATTTATATTTTTTGTTACGTCATTTGATAATTTATGTTTTTAACCTCAATGACAATAAACGAGTTTCAACAAAAAAAATTACTATTGTTAAAAAACATGATGCTACTATGTCCAAAAAGTAAGACCAATTTTCAAATTAAAATTCCCGGGCTTATGGAATTTCAATTTTTTTTCTTTTTAGGTTGTTAGCACTATCCTTGATATCTGTGTGAAATTTGACGCCAAAATATTCATTAATATTTGTGTTACACTTGGCTATGTGAGACGCTAAAAACTGATTCCGGCGATTTTTGAAATGTCTGAATTAATTGAGCAAAGAAATTGCATTAAATTTTGTTTGCGGAAACTTATAGAATGTTCCAGAAGGCATTCAGTGGGCATTCCTATATCAGAAAGAAATGTTTATAACAGTTCAAAGAAAACAGTTATAAACAGTTCAAAGAAGGCAGAGAAAGTGTTGAAGATGAGGATCCCTCTAGTCGACCATCAACCTCAACCGATGTCCAAAAAATTAAAGATTTGGTGCTTGCAAACCGTCAATTAGAGACCTTGCTGATGATGTTGGAATTTCAAAAATGATAAGTCAACTCCAGTTTGGGCGTCAAACCTCGATTGGTACCGAAAACACTGAATGCGCCAGCTCACACTGCATTGATTCTTCGTGACTTTTTCGCCAAAAACGAAACCCATATCGTTCCACAATCATCGCATTCACACCGTGCGACTTCTGGCTATTCCCTAAACCCAAAAGACCACCCTGGGGACGCGGTTTTGAGTCGATTGAAGAGATTCAACGTGAATCTCCGCGCGCTTTGAAGGCCATCCCTGCAGATGACTTTTTAGCAAGCATTGAGGATTGAAAAAAATGTTATCATAAGTGCATTGTGTCCGGAGGGGATTACTTTGAAGGCGATGAAATAAATTTTAAAGAATAAATAAAGAGTTTTGAAAAAAAAAAATAATAATAATTGGTCTTACTTTTTTGAGCACAGTAGAATTTGTACTTTCACTGCTTCTTATTTCTTCATGTTATAAATAATATATCTTTGTTCAATGAGAGTTTACAGAATAATTTTTCGAATTGTTCAAGATTAATTATTCATGATCTGATTAAAGTATGATAACGACAATTATACAAAATTGCATTAATATTAGTAAAAAGTAATTTCTTATCACATGTAAATAATTGAGAACATATACATAAATAGGCATATATTTCATTTTAATTTTTCTTAAAATGCTGCATAAATTTTCTTAAATGCTTCTGGTCTTTTCATAGTTTATTCTTCTAAAAACGGGATATTTTTCCATTAAACCATTAATTTAAAAACTCAACGTATTACGTTTCGAATTTGAATGATAAGAAACTTAATGAAATTTCATATTCGTTAAATATTCATTAAAAATCAGATAATCAATGTTTTAAAATTAGAAATAAGAAAAGAAATGGTTGATTGATGAAAACATTTATTTCTTTAGCAATTAAACATGCCAAAAACACGTTTAGCAATAATACGTCATTTCTATATAATATCTTCTTGTCCTTCTGAATGCCTTCATGTAATAGGTATTCACATTTTCATTTATTATAATTATGGAGGGAATTAACGCTAGTTGTAAGAATTGACATGTCAAAGGGAAAGTAGTACTACTTCTGCAATTTTTTTTAATCATAGTGAATAAAAACAATGATTAACTGTCTCTTCGATTAAAACGTACATCAACAGATGGATCTAATTTCTGCTTAAAAGTTGAGAGATTGAGTAACTGTAGAAATCACAACTTATTTAAGTGATTAAGTAGTTATCTAGAATAATGAAGTTTAGAATTTGAATTATCAGTGCTTGTGTGTGTGTGTGTGTGTGTGTGTGTGTGTGTGTTTAATAAACCTACATTTATTATAATTATTAAGAGAATTAACGCCAGTTGTAAGAATTGACATGTCAAAGGGAAAGTAGTATCACTTTTTCCAATTTTAATCATAGCAAATAAAAGCATGATTAACTGTCCCTTCGATTAAAGCGTACATCAACTGATGAAACTAATGGCTACTTGAAAGTTGAGAAATTAAGTAACTGTAGATATCCCAACTTATTTAAATGATTAAGTAGTTGCCAGGAATGAATTTCAGAATTAGATTTATCAGTGCTTGTGTGTGTGTTTTAATAAACTAATTAATCCATTTTAAAATGCATATTTTCTATTATTATTAATAATGGGTAATGATTGTATAATATATCTTTATTTTAGATTGAAGCTAAAAGATTTTAATTCTTATATCATGTATTCCATTTTATATCCAGAAGGCACACTTTCTTATATTTATCTTTACCATACATTTTTAGATCCGAAATTGCTTGTAAACGGGTCATCATACACACGACAAAAACAATTAGCAGTTAATAGATAATTATTTGTTAACTAAATAATTAAATGTTAAATAAATGGAAATGGTGTAAATTTCGTTAGATTGTGAGAATCTCTTATGCATGCTGTATTCACTGCCATTTGTTGGTTTCTTTTGGGAGGGAAGCAGGAATATTTTTAGTGAAATATTGTTAAATGTTAATATTAAATATTATTAAACAACTTTTTTAGTGATGTTAAATTGTATAGGACAATTGTAATTTAAATTTGAGAATTTCCTATTGTAATCATATCCATCTTAGACTCTGACAATACAATATTATATAATAACAAATCAGATAATAATTATTTATATTGTCATATTATATATATATATACAGGAATTATAAAAAATACTTTAACTAAATTAAAAAGTCATTTATTTTTCATTATCATCTTTAAACTTCTTTTATAAAGTCAATTCATGTTCAATTTGCAGTTATAAGGCTTGGTATTGCTTGTTTTAAAATAAACATTTTTTTGGAAAATTTTATTTTAAAACACTTTAGTTGCTTTAACTTAAATTAAATAAGGGGAAGCAAAACAAAAATGTTATTTTATTCAGCCAATTTTTTTAATGTGATTGACATATAACATACAATTTTATTATCTTTATTTTGGCGAGAAGTGTTTCAATTCAAATTGTTAAATTATACAGAAAAAAACCCAACAAGTATTCAAAGGAACAATTAATAAAATAGAATTATAGAAGCAATTATATCGATAAAAATATTTAGTTTTCAATACTTTTTGATATGCATTGTTTTCTTTTTAAATACATAGCGTATATTTTATTTGGCCACTTATTCTTTAAAATCTTAATAAAATAAAAAAATAAATTTTAATAACGCTTAAAACTTATAATAAACTTTTAAAAACTTACAATAATGCCAAGCATTAAACTTATCACGAAAAATTTTTAATACTATTTTTAACAGCTTCTATAAATCTTTTTATACTCACATGGTCACGTATAAGTTATATTACTTATTGTGAGTCATTCGTAAAGAATAAGCAATCACAAAAAGTACAAGTCGCAGCTATTTCTTTTAATATACTAAAACACACAATACACTTGGGGAATTTCTAGCATTTCAAGGATAACATACAAATGACGCACACTTTCAATGAGGAGACTAAAGACAATGCTCTCGATATATTTTCTTTGTATTTCAATGCCATCATTACAGTAAAATACAACAATTGCTGCCAAAGTCACGGAAGAAGCTCTGCTAAATTTTAAGACTTGAGCATTTTAATCTTATATATAACTCGTTGTAGCAAATAAATGCGTTTATTATTTTTTAAAAAATTCTTCACGGATTTTAAAAATATCTTCCAGAAATAATACTCAGTAGTTTTGCTTCTTTAAATATGAGCAATGAATTTTTTTTTGGTAAGCTAATTTCATTTTGAATTGATGCATCTTGATTTGAATCTATCGACAAACCTGTCAAATAGTTCCCATATATGGGAATTTAAATCTGTATACTGGAAGTCCTTGTACAGGATTGATGACTGAGCTAATCTCATTTTGAACTGATGCATCTCGATTTGAATTCTTCAAAGAATTTGTCAAACAGATCCCATGTTTATGTCATGTATAGGAAACTAAATCTGTATGCTGGTAGTCATCGTATAGATTGATGAATATTTGATGCTCCATTTTACTTTCAGAAAAAAAATATTTTAAACCAAAACTGAGGTGGATTAGTGATTAGCTAATTTGTTTTTGAAATGATGCATCTTCGTTTGAATCTATCGGTCAATCTGTCAAATAGTTCCTATATTCAAGCCATATATGGGAAATTAAATCTGTATATTGGAAGTCCTTGTACAGGATTGATGATGACTGAACTAAACACATTTTGAAATGATGCATCTCGATTTGAATTCTTCAAAGAACTTGTCAAACAGTTTCCATGTTTATGCCATGTATAGGACATTAAATCTGTATGCTGGTAGTCATCGTATAGATTGATGAATATTTGATGCTCCATTTTACTTTCAGAAAAAAATATTTTAAACCAAAACTGATGTGGATTAGTGATTAGCCAATTTGTTTTTGAATTGATGCATCTCGGTTAGAATCTATCGAAGAACATGTCAAACAGCTGCGATATTATGGTGGATTATATGGTGGATTATGGTGGATGTTATGGTATGTTATGGTGGATTATTCATTAATTCTATACATAGACTTTAAGCATATAGATTTAATTTCGTACACATGGCATAAACATGGGAATTGTTTGACACGTTCTTCAATAAATTCGAACCGATTCAAAATCAATCAATTCAAAATATGATTAACTAACCACTAAAAAGCATCAATTCCTGTTTAAAATATTGATTTTCTGAAGAAAAATGAAGCATTAAATATTAATCAATCCTATACAAGGACTTCCAGTTTAAATTTCCTATACATGGCATAAACAAGGGAACTGTTTGACAGGTTCTCTTTTGATAGATTAGAGCCGATATGCATCAATTCAAATATGATTAGTTAACTACTAAACCACATCAGTTCCTGTTTAAAATATTAATTTTGAAAGTAAACTGGATCATCAAGTATTCATCAATCCTATACAAGGACTTTCAGTATACAGATTTAATTTCCTATATATGTCATAAACATGAAAACTGTTCGAATGGTTTATCGATAGATTCGAACCGATATGCATCATTTCAAAATGAGATTAGCTAATCACTAAATCACATCAATTCCTTTTTAAAATATTAAATTTTTTGGAAGTAAAAGGAAACATTAAGTATTCCTCAATCTTATACAAGAACTTCCAATATACGGATTTAATTTGCTACATAAACATGTTAACTATTTGAGAAGTTCGTCGATAGATTTGAACCGAGATGAGTCGATAGACCGAACCGAGTTCAAATGACAGGATCAAAATAAGCAATCAAGAATTAAATATATTTTTTGAATTTTTTGTCGCAAATAAGCAATGGCTTACAAAAACCTATGTTTTCAGAAAAAGAAAAAATTTGATTGCAGAAGAAAACCGCTTAACTATAAAAAGCAAACAAAAAGAAAACAATACAAAATGAAATACAAAATTTTTATATAAAATCTCAGGAATTTAAAAAAAAAAAAAAAAACTTTTTTTCATTTATCATAAAAATTCCAAAACACCCCGAAACACAGAACAAACGAAAAGACAGAACAGACAAATTATACCTTTTCAAACCATCTATATATAAATAAACCTTCAAGTTTATTTTATAAGCCGACATATTGTCCACTTACCAAAATTGCACCTCTTCAAAAGGCTATTGTCCCTCTTTCCTTTTGCTATTCGTGAATTTTTCTTTATTCGATCACATAATGTTATAGAAGGAAGTAAAGAAGATTTTTTTTACAAATATCCATGAGGTATTGTGTTACCTCCATGGATTATTGAACATGATAGGCCGGTCGGAGGATTCATCAAAGAAACAAAGAGATTCGACAATCACATTCAACTATGTTCTGATCGATATTCTTTTCTCTAAAAATTCTTTCAATACTTCCCGATGTTTTGCAGATTCTTTCACGTTTCTATGAGGTTTTCTTTGTACTATGAATAGCAAAAATGATTTTTCATATAATTATATTTAAAATATTTTTGTTTTATTTTCATTTAAAATTTAAATCAAAGATTTTCGGCATCATTTGTATAAGTGGATTGTAAATCATCATCTATTTTAGTTATAAATGCAAGAAACTCAAACATGTATTGATAGTTCTCAGTACTATTTATAAATTTAAATTTGTGGACTTATTGTTGCTTAGTGGCGGGCAATTTGGCATGAGGTCATTCGTTATTAGATTCCCTTTAAAAAATATTTATCGTTCCCTCATTTTAAAAGAATATTTGTCATTCATTCATTCATTTAAAAAAATATTTGTCATTCATTCATTCATTCAAAAATTTTGTCATTCATTCATTCATTTCAAAAATATTTGTCTTTCATTCATTCATTTCAAAAAAATATTTGTCATTCATTCATTCATTTCAAAAATATTTGTCATCCATTCATTCATTTCAAAAAATATTTGTTTCATTCATTCATTTCAAAATTTTTGTCATTCATTCATTTCAAAATATTTGTCATTCATTCATTCATTTTCAAAAAATATTTATCATCCAATCATTCATTTCAAAAAATATTTATCATTCAATCATTCATTTCAAAAAATATTTATCATTCAATCATTCATTTTAAAAATATTTATCATTCAATCATTCATTTTAAAAATATTTATCATTCAATCATTCATTTTAAAAATATTTATCATTCAATCATTCATTTTAAAAAATATTTATCATTCATTCATTCATTTAAAAAAAAAATTATCATTCATTCATTCATTTTAAAAAATTTATCATTCATTCAATTTAAAAAATATCATTCATTCATTCATTCATTCATTTTAAAAATATTTATCATTCATTCATTTTTAAAAAATATTTATCATTCATTCATTTTAAAAAAAAAATTGTATCATTCATTCAATTTAAAAAATATTTATCATTCATTCATTTTAAAAATATTTATCATTCATTCATTTTAAAAATATATTTATTCATTCAAACAAATATTTATCTACTTTCTAAAGTATTCAGGGCTTGGTGGCCAAGTGGCGCTCAGTGCCACAGGTTTCAAGTCCCGGTGGTGCCAAGCAGTGGTTCGAATCCCCTTTAAACCGTAGGTCCCGGTCTCCTATGACTATAGAGTATTTGGCGTAGGGCTGACAATCCTACCCCATCTTATGTTTTGAAATCTATCAGTAAGCAGACGGCCTTGGCCCACTATGGGGCTACAAACCAATGATTATGATAAAGTATTTATTCATCTAAATCCTGTTTATTTCTTATTAAAACAAATATAATACGTCAAACCTGCTGTTGAAATCGGTTTCGGTTAACGCTGCAGTTAGTACTGTAAATAATGAGTGAACTCTGATGATTATTATAGAGAGTCACATTGCTAATTAAATGAACAATGGCTGTCAACACTCAAAATCTAATGCAATCATTTTTGCATATAATGCATACTATCGTCAACGCGCAACGGAACTACATTGTTTAGCGAACTCGTGTGATGGAAAAATAAAGAAAAATATCTTGGACAGATATTAAACAGCAAACAGACTTTTAGAAGGTTATCAACTGAAATTATGAAAGAAAACTCACCTCAGTCTAATCGGCAAATATTCAGAATTATCTCTTAAAAATAATTTCAATCTTTATAAACAAGTAATAAGAATCATTCTCATATAAACAGCACCTATCTTGGACCTCACAAACACAGAAAATAGAAGATATAAATATTTAAAAATAAAATCCAATGAATAATTGCCAACAAACCTCTATTTATAGAAAAAATAACCACATGATTATGTGATAACACATATCGAAATATTACCTAGAAAATATTTCTCAAACCTCATTATCACATAAGTCTGCTTCGTTTAGGACGATGGAAAATATAATTCATATTAAAACAATATTCAAAATATGTGGAATATGTGGAAACACACATCGAAAAATTATCCAGAAGATATTTAAACATCATTAACACTCAAGTCTTTTTCTCTCAAAACAAAAAACATAATTTAATGAAGTAATATTCATAATAAATTCGTTGAAACATATCGAAATATTATCCAGAAAATATTTCTCAAACCTCATTATCACTTAAGTCTTCTTCGTTCAGGACAATGAAAAATATAATTCGTAATAAAACAATATTCATAATGAATGTGTGGAAACCACATAGAAATATTATTCAGAAAATATTTTACAAGCATCATTAACACTTAAGCTTTCTTCGCTCAGGACAATAGAAGACATAATTTATAATGAATATGTGGAAACACACAGAAAAGTTATCTAGAAAATATTTCTCAAGCATTATTAACAGTCAAGTGCTTTTAGCTCAGGACAATTGAAAACATACATATCGATACTTAACTGTAAAATGGACATTACTGATCATGATAATATATCCATCAAGATAAACGTCGTCATCATGATAAGCGGTCCATCTAGTTCCACAATAATTATTCTGCAACATACATAAGCTGTATTTTTTTTTATTTCAGTTTATCGTGGTATAAACTCATTCATCTCCTTTGATAAACACCCTTCTTAGGGGTTTTCTTTTCAAATCACATCACTGCAACTGCTGATTCTAATCCATCTGTACTTCCAAGCTGAGCATTGGAACTTTAGCAACATAAGTCATAATATAAATAATCTAGCAAATATCTGGCAACATAGTCACATATACGACAATCAGACTAAATGACTGAAGTTCTTTATTCACCCTATACATTAAAATGTGGGGTGCATAGCCTTGACGGACCAGCTGGATGTCAACACCCTGTTTAGGAAATTTTTTTCCAAATCGCATCACTGTAACTGCTGATTCTAATCCATCTGTATTTTCAAGCTGAAAGAAAATTCATTGAGCACTGGCACTCTAGCGGCATCATTAGCATCAGAATATATGACTGAAAATCTTTATATTTTTCCCTATACGACTTAATGTTGCATAGCTAGCCTTGAAAGTCTAACCGAATGTCAACACAATGCTTAGGATTTTTTTTTTTTTTTCAAATCACATCACTAACTGCTGATACTAATCCATCTGTACTTTCCAGCTGAGAAAGAGTTCTTTGAGCATTGGCACTCTAGCAGCAGCATTCAATATACGACAGTTAGATTAAATGACTGAAATTTTTTATGTTTTTCCCTATACGACATGAAAATGTGGGATGGCTAACCTTGAAAGTCCAGCTGAATGTCAACACCTTTTTTAGGAATTTTTTCAAATCGCATCAATATAATTGCTGATTCTAATCCATCTGTATTTTCAAGCTGAGAAAAAGTTCTTTGAGCACTGGCACTTTAGTGGAATCATTATATACAACAATCAGAATAAATGGCGGAAATTCTTTATATTTTTCCTGTACGACATAAAAATGTTGGATGGCTAACCTTGAAAAGTCCAGCCAGAAGTCAACACCCTTTTAGGATTTTTTTCTATCACATCACTGTAATTGCTGATTCTAATCCATCTGCACTTTCAAGCTAGACACAAGTTCTTTGAGCACTGGCACTCTTGTGGCATCATTCAATAAAAGACAATCAGACTAGATGACTGAAATTCTTTATATTTTTCCCTATACGACATGAAAGTGTGGGATGGCTAGCCTTGAAAATCCAACCGGATATCATTATTACAGAAATAATACAGCCTACGTATGTTGAAGAATAATTATTGTTTCAGGAAGATGAACAGGATATCATGATAGTTTGAGCGATAATACTCAATTAGCAGTTGGGTATCGTTATTTATATATTCTTCAAGTAAATGAGTCCCCATAGTGGAAAATGTTAAATTTGTTGCAACAAAACCAATTCTTGTTAAATTTGAAACAACTATTTTTTGTAAAATTATTCATTAATACGATAATCATCATGTTTGGAATCTGGAAAAAATATAAACGTTATGAGTTATAGATTTTATTAGGCCCACTCAAAACTCTTGTGTTACTTTTTAAAAATAACCCAGTAAATTTACTTACAAATTTAGATTTATGAAAGCAAATTATGTTTTAAAACTGGCAGGTCTATTTCTGCTAATATATAAAATGTAGTTTTAGTAATTACGCACCATTAAACAAATCCAAAGTTCCATTTTTATAAAACATACTTGTAACTTGTAAAATTTGATGCATTCTGAAGATGTAACATGGCATCAGGAAATATTTAGCTTATCAAATGATATTTAAAAAAAGGTATACTTAAAATAATCATGCAAATACTTTTATTAAAATATATTATTGAAAATATTTAAAATTATTTCTAAAAATTGCATCGAGTTTAGAACAATAGCCGAGCCTGGAATTTTAAGGTTGTAATTTTACTTAATTTTAATTTTTTGTTCGTGTAATCATTGTAAATATTGATGAAATATAAATTTGTATTAAAATATATTTGAATACAAAAATATGAAACTTTCATAGCATATTTTTATTTAAGTAAAATAAAACCAAATAGTTATGCATAAAATTTAGAATTTTACATTCTAGTTAAAGTGTAATTTAAAATTTACATATAAAATAGTTTTTAATTAAATTTTTATATTCTTTTTTTTTACTATTTATATCTAAGCTTCTACAAGATTTTTTCTTCAATAAATGTTCTAAATATATAAAAACATAATGTTATGAAAAAAAAAAAAAATATTAGAGGATAAAAGCAAAATTTAAAATTTTGTTATTAGTTAAAATATTATTGTTTTTGTAATGTTATTTCCACGAAATATTTGATCCTCCTATTCAATGCTTAGATTTTTCAATCGTTAATTCTTATCAGTGCAAACATCAATCATCTTTTTGGTACGTCTCTGGGCCTGTACAAATTGTGTACCACTGGACATCTGTGGACCACTTAAGTATCTCTGAACAAACCACCAACAGGCGATAAAGAGAAGATATTGCCTTCCGTCAGCACTTTTATGGGTAGCTGTCCCTGACATACGTATCAAATGGAAGAAAACCTACAAAATTCTTAGCATGCAGCCTGACTAATGTATGTGATAGGTTTAGTATACATGCTGTCATAATCGTTTATGAAAGCAGTGATTGAAAAGGACAAAACTCAGAGCCTTCCTGTTAACATTATTTGCAGGAAGCATTAACACTTGACTCAGTTGAGTTTCAAATGTTCAATGTGCGTACATTGATCATTTGAGCCTTTATTCTCTCTAATGAAAGAAATCCGGTTTCTATTCCTTTCAGATAAAATAGGTTCACTTAATACTGCAAGCGAGAGAGATTCAGTAATCTACATTCTTTCTCAAGCTAAGTGTGTTGGTCATAGTTTTACTTACATGGGTACCAATTTAAAGTAACCCACCCTTTGTTCCCACCATTTAAAAAGCTACAATATAGCAAGAATTCCAAAATAAGTTCTTAATTAACATTAAATCTGCTACATATGCGCCATGTCGGTAGTGAATGACTTCTTATTCAGGGACTCTTTACAGAAATTGAAACGAAATAGACATAAATAGGAAATCACAAATCTAGTAGGGATAAATACTTTCAAATAGCTAATAATACATAATAATTCATAATAATAAATACTTTCACTGCTTATGCTAATTCATTTTCCTTTTCAGGATGTTATTTTGTTTCCTTAATTTTTTTTTTTTTTATTTCGGAAGTAAAAGAATTAAATATATCATTGATTTCATAAGGAAGAAATAATGTAGCATTATGTTAATATAAAATCGCATTAAATAGTATCGTGGCAATATTTACCATAATATATTTTGTAATACTCTTCGGTATTCGGTAACTTCATGTTATATTTAGTGTGACATTTACATAATCCTTTGCATAGATATTTCCATAAATTTAATAATATTTCCATAGATTTAAAATTGGCAGAAAAATTCTATTTTTTAGTTATTTAAAAACAATTAAAATTTATCTTTTTTCGTTGCAAATGCTAAAATATTTTCTGCAGCTAAATTTGCCACATAAATCTTCTAAACTATTAAAAATTTCCTTTAGTCGTATTTAACATTTCTGAATTTTTGTATCTCGCATAAATTAAACGCATAAATCTTATAATAACAAAATCTTCAAAAAATCTTCAGACAAACATGCTCTTCTTCACATAAGAATCTTCAGACAAACATGCTCTTCACATAAGAATCTTCAGACAAACATGCTCTTCACATAAGAATCTTCAGACAAACATGCTCTTCACATAAGAATCTTCAGACAAACATGCTCTTCAAGCTTCATGCTCTTCACATGAGAATCTTCAGACAAGCATGCTCTTCACATGAGAATCTTCAGACAAACATGCTCTTCACATGAGAATCTTCAGACATATTCTTCACATGCTTCAAACATATTCTTCACATGAGAATCTTCAAACATATTCTTCATGCTCTTCACAAACATGAGAATCTTCAAACAAACATGCTCTTCACATGAGAATCTTCAGACAAACATGCTCTTCACATGAGAATCTTCAGACAAACATGCTCTTCACATGAGAATCTTCTGACAAATATGCTCTTCACATGAGAATCTTCAGACAAACATGCTCTTCACATGAGAATCTTCAGACAAACATGCTCTTCACATGAGAATCTTCAGACAAACATGCTCTTCACATGAGAATCTTCAGACAAACATGCTCTTCACATGAGAATCTTCAGACAAACATGTTCTTCACATAAGAATCTTCAAACAAACATGCTCTTCACATAAGAATCTTCAGATAAAATACTCTTCACATAAGAATTTTCAAATAAATATACTTCTTCACATAAGAATCTTCACATAAATATACTTTTCACATAAGAATCTTTCACACAAATATACTCTTCACATAAGAACCTTCACATAAATTTTGTAACTTTCATAATATATATTTTAAAAATATATATCATAATAATTTTTTTGAAAATGTTATCATTCGTGATAAAGTGGCAGACAGCGTTTTCAGACAGCGAAAATGAGTGGTAAAATAAGTTTTTGGCATGCATTACAATAGCTGATTTTAAAAATGAGTATATTCTGTGAAAACTGTGCTGGGAGTCTCGCATCGATAGCTAGTTTCCTTATACAGAAGGTAAATGCAGGACAATTGCCCTTGACAGTCACTGTGAACTGCATTACTTCGTTTACTGTTTTCTGGGAAACGATTAAAGTTGACACACATAACGGTTTTCGAGTTTTATGATTTGATGTATCGTATCTGCTTCTCCCCACTTTAAAGCTTTTAAAATTGAAGTTACATGTTTTTCTTTTTTCCTTAGATAAATTGCTTTATTTGATTTAATGTCTGCTAGTCCAGGAGGAACGAGGTTAACATCACCATCAAATTTATTTCAGTCACATAAATTATAACATTAAATCACATAATATATTGGGTGAACTAAATCACTTACACAAATTAGAACATAATTAATGTAATAGCATCTATATCCACTTTTAATGTACGCCATTATTTTTTATGTTGAATTTTTTTTAAATAATGTATTTATGCTTTTAGAAATTAAATTTTTTTTCAAAAAGTCTTTTTATTATTTTAAAAATGATATTTAAAAAATAGTTTAGACCTGAAAATAGATAACAAATATAATTAACTTTTCAAAATGCAGGCTGGGATATGTCCAAAACTTTTTATTTTTAGAAGATATACACGTATGCTTATATGCTCTTGGAAATTTAAAAATATTATAATTATATCTCAATTTATAATTATTTATAATCTTATTATTGCGTTGTTTTTAATGTAAGTTCTTGCGAAGAAACTTTGGATTTTATGCAAATTACTTGCACGGGTTTATACTATGTGTTATGCACAAATTTATACCACAACTACGGGTTTTATGCAGTGCCAAATTGTTACTGGAATTGTCGATTATATATCAAAGGGTTTTTAGAAAATAATTATAGAAATATAAAAAACATTACTGAATAAAAAGGATTAAAAAATTGGCACCACTTAATTATAATGAAGCTTTTTTTTTTTAAGAATGTTATAATTAACTCCTAAAATCTTATTTGAAAATATAAATCTCTATTAAATGTTCTGTTGGTTCACTGTTTGTTCTTTTTATTGCCGAGCACTTTGAATAGCTAAATCGTAGGTCCCGGCTTTGGGAGTAGGGTTGACAACCCTACCACGTAACACCTTTAGCCCACCACGAAGCTGTTGCGCCTTTGATGATGATGACTTTGCACAGAAATCATTGTTCATCAGAAATGGAGTGTTATAGCAGATACAACGTTTCCGAAGTTGAACCAAAAGTCCTACCACATTTTGCCACCACAATTTTGAACGTACATCCCAAAAAATGGAATATTGCGGTTCGACACTCTTTGGATGCAACAAAAGAACTTTCTGGCCATCAGAGATATCGTGTCCATCTCCGGCACAGACAAAGAAGCTTCCGGTTCGGCCTTCCAACTCAAAGTTTAAACCCGACTTCCGTTGTTCAAAACCCAACGCGCTATCCATTGGCACTAAATGCATAATTAATAAATTTAATTATTGATATTTATTATATAACCATTATATTTTCGAAGAGTGCTAAATTAGCTTATTTATGAATAATTTATGCATTTATGAATATTTCATAAAAAAGGTATTTTTAAATATTTTAATTTTATTTCATGTATTTTAGGATTTTTTTTTTTTATGTCAGGTTATAAAACCCATTTACGATAAAGATTATAAAACAATGCATCAACTAATATATTCTGATAATCTTACAAAGTATATAAATATTTAAAATTTAAATTCAAAAAGATAGGAATTTCTGTCAAAAAACGGAGATACGCATTCTTCCCTTTCATATTTAGTTTTATATTCTTTCCGTCGTATTTATCAATAAGGAAATGATTTTAACATTTCCTTCCGTTAAACACTAAAAATTAAGTAATTAAATTGGATTGAGAATTCTTAAAATAGAGCTAAGCCATTTCGATTTTTAAAAATGCGGATATCTTTTTTTTTTGTCATTAAAATAAGAAGAAAAAAAATCAATCGTTAAAAAAATGAAAATAACTGTTATGTTCATTGCATGTCAGGAAATAGTTATTCGTGTTCAATTCGTTTGAAAAAATTTTCTATTAATTAAAGTTTCATCACCTAATTAATTCAGGTTTCAAATTCAACGATTGTAACAGATTTTTTTTCGTTTTGAAATAAAAAAGAATTATTATGCAATTTTTACTTTTATTTATTTCTTTTAGAAAATTTTTAATTACGTTTAATTATGTTAATTAAATTTGTTTTTACATTACATTAAAAAAAAAGATTCATTTAATTAACTAGATACAAATTGTTTTTAAAAAAAGAAAAAAATTTTGATATATTAATTTATTTCATCCATGTAATATTTTAAATTTCTAACACTTATAAAGCATTTACTTCTTTATTTTATTCATTTTTTAAATTAATTTTCATTTTAATTTTGGTTAAACTTGGATTTCAAATCATTAAAAAAAATTCGGGAACCAGTAATAAAATGTTAAGCTAAAATGAAAGAGACAGTTCGGGTCCTATCTGTTTTTACATCATGCAGAGGATTAAGTTTTGAATCCGCTGATGGCACAGGTTTTGGTCACTAGTTTAGTGGCAATTATTGACAAAATACATTTTTATTTGCTTTCAAATATGTTAATTAAATTTATATTACATTAAAAAAATTCAGTTAATTAGTTAGATACAAATTGATCTGTAAAAAACAAAATTGTCGATGTAATTAATGCAATTCATTCATGTATTATTTTAAACCTCTAACTGAACTTAAAAAGCGTTTACTTCTTTATTTTATTCATTATGTTTTTGATTAATTTTCATTGCGATTTCGGTTAAATTTGGTTTCAATCATTAAAAAAATTTGGGAACCAGTAATAAAATGTGCAACTAAAATGAAAAGGTCAGTTTCTTGTCTTTACATCATGCAGAGGGCTAAGATTTTAATCTGCCGATGACACTTGTTGTGGTTACTACTTTCAGAAACGAGGAGATGGTAATTATTGACAGAATATATATGTATCGCTTATTAACAATCAAACTTTCTAGATGTTTGGTTTGTCGCTCTACGGTAATTTTTTGCACAATTTATGCTAATTAGACCAGAACCTATGGTTTAGCGTTGATTCCGAACCGCTAACAAACATTCCTGCCACAGCCAAGATTCGCCAGCCTGTGGTACCAAAGGCCAGAATGCTATCCATATGGTCCACAGGCCGCTACTTTCTGGTGGAGTTTCCGGTTTTTTACACATACGGCACTCAAATGTGTAGCAGATACTTCTGAAAGTCTGAATCATCTGTATTTTTACTTTTCTACGATATTTTCGCCAACAAAGTCCAATGAGAAATACACAAAATAAGTCATCAAATTATAAAACGCCTTGGCATAATAACAATTCATGATTTATTTATGCGCTGTCTTTGATTCGAGGCATATATTTTCTTAAATAGTTTTAAATTGTAGATGAAAAAGCATTTGTAAAAAAATACTATGCGATTAAGTTTTTAACATTAAATATTAATTAAATAATAATTTCAATTTAAAGTAAGGCATTAAAAACATTTAATTTTTAAAAGCATTTGTTAAATTTACATTTATTATTTTTCAAACTAATTTATTCTACTTCTTAACTTCAAAATAAAATAGTTTTCTCTGTTAATAAATATCAAACATGATTTTATCAGAACAAAACAACTTAAAAACTTAATTGAAATAATTTTTTTCCAATAGTACTAATATGTATTAAAATTCTTTTCAATACAATTATTAATAGTAAATATTATTAAACAAATGTTAAAATAGATATTTTGTATATAATCATAAAATGAAACATATTTAAAAATATTAACATTTTAAATTTTAAAAACTTTTACATTTTATTTAAATTAAAAAATTACGCATTTAAAATACGAAAACAGTAAAATTGAAATATGTTTTATTGACATTTCAATGTTGGTTGGTTTATGCAGAATTATTATGTTGCATTATTGGTTTATTTAACGTATTAATCGGTTTATACAGAATACCTGATGTAAATATTATAAATAAATTTAAAGTCAAAACTTTCTAAAAATATAACAAATGTTCATTAAAATGAAGGTTACTTACGAAAATTAATACGTATGGTTATTAATTAAGTTTAATTATGAATTAATTAATATTCATATTTATTAATTAACACTAACACTAGTAACAAGGTTCATTAATTCATCCAAGTAACACTTATTAGTAACAAGGTCATTAATTAATATTAATAGTAACTTTAATTAATAAGCATTAATTAATAAACGTATGAATTAATAATTTATGATCATTATTCTATTTTAATAGTAACATTAACATTATTAATAAGGTCATTAGTAATTCATTAGTAACAAGGTCCTTTAAATCATCCAAGTAATTAATTAATAAAGTCATTTGTAACAAGATCATTAATTAATATTAACTTTAATTAATAAACATTAATTAAGGTTACTTAAGGTGCAGGTAAAGTGAAATTAAATTAATTAAATTTACTTATGAATTAGCGTAACTTTTTAAACAAATTATAAATTCATATCGTTCTTTGATATTAAACTAATGGACAGTTCAAGAAAAAATTGCTGATATTCTTCTGTTGGAAAATAATAATCACCCATTCTTGAAAAATCGATTAGCGATTAATCAATCTGATGACTTAACAATAAAATTGATATTACAATATTAAGAACATAATAGAAAACAATTACTTTCTATACAACATCATCATTAATGTTAATGATTACATGTTTTCACCTTGCAAGACAAAACAACATAAAAGTATAACAAGTTTCCCATGTCCAATTTCCGAATCTAAACATTCAAATTTCATGGTAATTAATAGATAGAAATTTCTCAATATTGAATTCACCGGGACCATTAAATAACATATCGCAGAAGTATTCTTTGAGAACCATGAATCCTTCGAACAATGTCTTTATTATCAAAAAGATATTTTTTTCTCATTATGCATTATTCCATGAAGCCCGAGCATTAATCATTGTCCTCCAAAATTGCCAAAATGGCAACTTATCATTAATGGACAATAAGCAATAAATTTACTTGGGCATTTAATCACAAACAAAATAATGCATAGATTAATGATTCAGGTTACCCTAGATTACGAAAATATTCAAGTCATCTCAGGATAGCCTTAATAGATTTTTATGGTGCATATAAATGATGGACTGTTCAAGGTAGTAATAATAATCATCTTCAATTGTATGGGATGAATTGGATTATGTTATCTTCTTGGTGAAAGTGGTGCATAGTAAAAGGTACTTGAGAAGAAATATATAACTTAAGTAATCTTAAAAATGTTTTAAAACACTAAATGTTCTAACTCCCTAGAACAATTAAACTTTTTAGAACTATTTAATGAAAACGTAATTTTTAATTCTGAAATGTATTTTTTTTTTAGTGAGTATAGTGGAGTAAATATTACAAATATCTTGATAAAAGTTTTTAATTTAAAGAAATAGCATTAGAAATTATGAAAATAATTATGAAAACTTTTGCCATCAAAATTATCTTCCTTTTAAATTATTGTCAAAATTTTATTTCACCAGTTTAGAGAAATTAAAGGAATTTTTAAATGGATCTTTATACGTAAAACATAATGCATATATGTATAGTCCCATGGAGTCCTAGTTAGAATAGCCCCCATTGTAGCCCATGCATGTCATAAAAGGCAACTAAAATGGGTACATAGTGCCCGGGGAAGGTATAACCGTGTGGGGTAAAGTCAGACTTCTCTGTTTGGTTGCCCCATACCAAGGGCAAAAAGAAGCTGTCTTTTTTACCATATATCATGACTCGTTGGTTTAAGACACGGGTTCAAGGATTTAGTCTAGATGTTGCTGTCGACCAAGGGGGATAAGAAACAACAGCACATGTGTGTGTGTGTTAAACATATTGTTTCACTGGACATTTAACAACGTGATGTAGAATATTCTTCATGTTTATAATTGTATAGCGTCATAATTATATTATTGATTACTTTGGTCATAATATAACTCGTGGCAAGTTCTACATAAACCACATACGAATTATGTAGAAATAACATTACACATAAAATGATACAAATAGATGAAAAATTTCAGATAACAAATTTTAATTAAATAATAACATTTTACCAATTTATTATACAGTTTAATAAAATAATTATTCTTCTAGTAATGATTCAATTATTCATTGATGAAAAGAATTTGTACACAGACTCAAAAAGAAATAATAAATTGATAAGGCTAATAATTCTAAGCTTGCTATAAGTTCTAATAAAGTAAAGCTAATAGTTCTTTATTTCAAGCATTTCTAGATATTATAATAGATCACTGATCAAACTATTAATTTGTGGTCTCATAATTGTTTATATATATAAGTTAAATAATTTGTGAAGATCAAAATAGGATATATTTGAAGATTTTTATGCAATAAATTGTTATAAAACCAAAACTTTGCAAAATTAAGTACCAGTTTAGGTGTCACATTTACTTGACTATAATTCAAAATTATAAGATCCTTTTGACGTTTAATTTGGAGACAAAGTTTGAAAAGGCTATCATTTTTAAAAAGCAATTAAATCAAAATTTAAATATTTCAGTCACAAATTTCAGAATAAATGTTTTAAAAATAGAAATTCAGTTAAACACATAAAAACAAAATTGCTTTATTTAAAATATATTTCTTCAAAATGTAAATGCAACATATGTTTTATATCCTGGTTGAAGTGCTTGAACTAATGGCATATCACAATATTGTATAAACTAATTTAATAAAGATAAATGGAAGTTTGTTCAAGCTTTGTTCATTATAAAATTAATAAAAAGTTCAGCAAACTAGCATTACTTTATTTTACTTAAAAAAATGCTAAGAGTATAGCTGTTGAATGTAATGCTTTATTTTCTTAAGTTCATCATTTTCACTTCTAAACCTTGACGGAAATTGTGCACAAGAAAATTAAAAATACACTTTAAAAATTAATTTTGCAAATAACCTTGACTTAAAAAATATTCAAGACAGGGACCATTAATATTAAACATTTAAAAATGTAATTCACTTTTATTAAAAATAAAAACAAATTTTATTAAACACCATTATTAATTTAAATGCAAATAACTTTAATTACTTTTTTTTAATTACTTTTGAGAAAATGAATTATGTTGCTTTTTGAAAATAATAAGTGGATTTAAGATAATAAGTTTATTTCTTAAAACTGTTGAAAAAATTGTTTATTTTAAATTATTTTGTACAATTTAAAAGAACTCACGGCAAACTTTATATATAAAACCAAAATATTAATTTCTGATAAACAGGTTTTTTTTTGCAATAATTGCATTATCCTTTGTTATTACAAAATTTATTAAAAGTTGGAATGTTAAGAGAAGAAAATATTTTTACGTTTTTAAAAATTAAAAATATAGAATAAATTTCTGGAATTTTAATATAAATATTATTTTGAATACAGTTCCTTTTTAGTGATTGACTTTGGTTTTTTTACACTTCTTTTTCTACATTAACTCAACAGCCCATGGTGGACCAAGGCCGCCCACCTACTGACAGCTTTCCAGACAGGGTATGTTTTTCTTTTTAAGGCCTAGGGTTGTCAGCCCTATGCCACACGCTCCACAGTCATATTAGATCGGAGTCTATGGTTTAAAGTGGTTTCCAAAAACATACATTGTTTTCGGCAATTTAAGGAAAAAATTTTAAAAAGATGCTAGTATGTAAAAATAAATAAAACTTTTTAAAATATACACAGTGTACATAAAAAGGAAAGACATTAGAATATGATACGCAAATTAGTTGATCTCAATTAATTCAACTCGACGTTGCTTAACGTGGCTAGACACATGGCCGAAAACAGGCTAAAATCGTCTACAATTTCAATTAAAAGTGTCATAGACCAACAATTATATTATATGGTATCTCAGGGACTAGGGACCTTAATTCTCAAAGATAAAAAGCATAATTCATGTTGATGAACTGTAATATAAACAGCAATAAAATTTCCACACTTTGAAAATATTTTTCAGATTTGATGCAGCATTTTTCAGAAACACTATCACTTTTTATATCAAAGCTATAAAATTTTCACTATAACATAATTTATTTTAAAAAGAAACTCTAATTTAACGCAATTTTAAATCTTATAAGATATTTTTACCATTTCATGGGTAGTGTTTATATATCAAGCATGTTAACCATCAGAGTTTATCCAATGTTGATCTCTCTTGTTAACAGTTATCGCCTAGCTCTAAAAAAATATCCAAACCATGCAAATACATATTTAAACCTATTTAAATAACGACAAATAAGCAATAATAAGAACTCTATCATATTTCAGTTAAGTCATTAGTTAACAATAATCATATATTAACAACTAACATGCTTTACAGGATTTTAACAAACATTGCTTCAGTAATAGATTTTAAAGGAAATATTGATTAAAATTATGTATTATTATTATAACTATAAAAAATTCTTAGCTTTGGATTTCTAAATTTACTTTGCATATTTAAACAAATAAAATGACTTAAATACGCAGAGTAGGTTTAAACATGTATTTGTATAGTTTGGCGATTTTTTAGAGCAAAGCTATAACTGTTAACAAGAGCGATCATCATCAGATAAACTGTTCGTTAACATGTTTGATACATAAGCACTACCCATAAAATGGTAAAAATATCTTTCAACGCGCATCTAAACAGGTCAGCAAAAATTATCAATCTAAATCTATCAAATGGTTCATCGCGTTAAATTTAGATAGCACATACAATAGAAGATCGCATCGCACATCTTGTTAATTGAATTTATTTGTCAAAAATACTTTTTTTTTTTAAAATATGGGAAAGAAAATTAGTTTTGCTAAAATTTCTATGAATTTTCAAAGGCCCAACCTTATCTTAAATAGTCAAATTTCTTTTTACTTGTAAAAAAAAATCCTAATTAAATCTAACTTGAGTTTAAAATTCCTTCAATTATCCTTTTATTATTGTCTATTGTAAGGTATTTTTACTATTTCATGGGCAATATTTATATATCACACATGTAAACCATCAAAGTTTGTCCAATGATGATATTTCTTCTAACCAGTTAACGATTTTCTCTAAAAAAAAAAAATATCCAAACCATGCAAATACGTGTTTAAACCTATATAATAAGGACAAATAAGCAATAATAAGCACTATAACATAGTTCAACAATGTCATTAGTTAGCAACAATTGTATATTAACAACCAACATGCTTTAAATGATTTTAAGAAACAGCATTTAAGTAACTGATATTATAGAAAACATTGATACCATTATTGCAGTTATAAAAAAAATGCTTACATAAACTTAATTACTTCTAAATTTGCTTTGCATACTTAAAACATATCATGGCTTAAATACTCAAAACAAATTTAAATATATATTTGTGTGGTTTGGAACTTTTTAGTGCAAGGCGATAACTGTTAACAAGAACGATCATCATCAGATAAAATGATGGTTAACTGATGCATAAACCCATGAAATGGTAAAAATATCTTTCAACTCACATCTAAACAGGTCAGCAAAAATTATAAATCTAAACCTATCAAATGGTTCATCGCGTTAAATTTAGATAGCGCATACAATAGAAGATTGCATCGCACGTCTAGTTAACTGAACTTACTTGTCAAAAATCCTTCTTTTAAAAGGATATTATAAGGAAAATAAGTTTTTTTGAAATTTCTGAGCAGTTTCAAACGCCCAACCTTATCTTAAAAGTAATCAAATTTCTTTTTACTTGTAAAAAAAAAAACTAATTACAGCTAACTTGAGTTTAAAATCTATTGTTTTAGCTCCTTAACCGTTTCCTTTGTATTATTGTCTATTGTAAATGATGTTCATGATAAGATATATTGCTTGGTTTCAAAAATTTACTACTTTAATATTTCGTGCCGACATTATATCTACAAGAATATTACAAGAACTATAATTATTATGAAGCTTATTAAAATGTTTTTTAGTTTATGCGGCAAAGTTAATTTAAGATCTGACAATAATACTTTTATGAATCATGGCTCGCTAGTTAAAATTTTAGTAATTCTGATTTTAAGTACGGTTTTATTTTTTTAAGACCTTCAGTGGTAAAATAAATTTTCTTATTTACGACATTTAGTTATTTTTTTTGTAAACATTTTTCATTTTAATTCATGGCCTATTGTTATAAGAAGACACGTTAACCCTGAATTTTTCTTTTTTAATTTTTATACTTAAAGCAATAAGTTTGTATGTAATCTGTTTCTGTAAAAATATTTTTTTTTTTCAAACAAAAATATTTCAAAGTATAAAAAAAACTTTACTTGAACGTACTTTTTATAAATTGCACTATTTTTAATTATTTTTTTTTTTTTTTTTTTTGACATTATCTTTGAAAAGTGTCTCTTAACTTATTGCATGGATTTTGATACGTAATTAATTACCAAAAACGTTTCTCATACCTGAAAAATCAATAACAGTAGAAACTGATTTTGTAATTTTTAAAAAAAAATTTTAAACGTCAGTAAATTTTAATCAAAAATTAAAAATATTTGTTACATAAGTTTTTATTCCATCCACAGAATGACAATCAAATTATAAGAAATAAAAAAAAATTCAAATATTAACACACAAAAAATCTTAGGCTTTTAAAACCACTTTCATTATGGAAAACAGAAAGCGAAGAGTTAGAAACGAAAAGCCTTGATGTCTATTGCTGCTTATAAGTATATGTCTTTCACCGACAGTCAAACAGCCTGGTGGGACTTTTCCAGATTTTCTCTTATATGATATTCTAATGCTGAGCAGGTACGCGAAGACAAAGATAATCCTTTACCAACCGTCGGTTCGTGGTTCATGATAAACATTGGCAGAACACGAAGTCAATCGATGTTCAACAAAAAGAGATATGCTATTTTAAATAGTATTCTTTGGAAATATGCTTTTAAATAAGAGATATTGAAATTGTAATACTGTATCTTACTACATAGGTGCAGACACTACCTTTTATTGATGAGCGAACGAAAACTATACTAAAAATACACAATAACAATAGCAAAATTTTAAACACATTAAACCGCTTAACATTAATTTTTATGAATAATTTTTGAAATTCATAAAACGCAAATCACTTTTATATACTTTAGTGTTAAACATCGATATGATTTATAATTTATGATAATCATTATTTTTTTCCCTTGATATATAGCGCAGCTATTAAAAAAATAATTTCAGATTATTATTTCATAGAAAAAAACTTTTACTATATTTTTATTTATTATATTTCCATGTTGAATCGTGACAAGTTAACCAAATTCAGATACTCCACTGGGGAGACCTTATCTTAAAGGAAACACTACTATAAATATTTTAAAAGCACTGTAAAAGATACAATTGACGCAAGAACGATGTCTCTATCAATTAAAAGACGTCATTTCTCTTTTCTTTAAAACAGGGTGGCCAACCCCCGGCCGGCATTGAACATTTTTCCGGCCCGTGAGGTTTATCACATTTTCACAAAATATATCAAAATATATTTATTTTATCATGACCAACGTAGTAGAAACCAATGCATTAAAAAAATACATTATGTGAGCATCCATATAATCAAAACTTAACTGTCGAAAATTATGAGAAAAATTTAACTTTGATTTTATAATAATACTCTTGCGATTATTATTCTGCAAAATGTATTGCAAGTCGTAATTTATTTTGCAATTTGCAATGAATTTGGTACTATTAAAAATTTTACTTAAAAATATAAGTCCACATAAATAGTTCTTTTAATTTAATGCGTGAAGAAAAATCCTTGCAAAGGAATTTAAATAATAGCAAAATTGTATTGTATTACAATATTCTTGCCAGTATATGACAGATATTGCCAATTTTTTTTTACGAGTTTACAATTATGAGTTCCCAGAATAATTTAATTATAAACACCAATTAAGATGTGCAAATACCTATTTTTTAATGATTATTTCATTTTTTTTTTTTTATATTTCATTTTTAGTGTTATATATTTCTTTACAATATGCATTTAGTATCATTATTATTATATTGTCTATATTTACATGCAAGAATAATAGTAACTCATTATGTTGTAAATATAATAATAATAACTTATTATGCTTCAATTTTTCACTCCAAGAAACGTCTATAGTGGGTCTAAATCTAATATGGGGATATATAATTTTATATGCGGCCCGCGGAGTTATGATGCTTTCCAAAGTGGCCCGCAAGATCATTTGGGTTGGCCACCCCTACTTTAAAATGTACTTTTATAAATTTAATTTCTACTTCGTATCATAACAAGTTAATGAAACTCAGATACTCCACTGGGAAGTCCTTATCTTGCAGGAAATACTTCCATAAAAATTGTAACGGTATTAAAAAGTGACAGTTGATGAAAAATCGATCTCTCTTTCCATTAAATATATATTTCTTAACACGCTGACATATCCTGTTTTACCTCTGAAATTTCACAAGAACCCACGTTTTGTTAATGTCGCTAGCCAGACTTGTTGCCAACGGCCAATAGATAATGAAGACGGGAAATTGCATTTATTTTCCGTGAAAAGGTTTCAAGCGGATGGAAGGCATTACTACAACTCAACACCCAACACAGCGAGTGCCTGTCCATTTAATGGACACCCATGTTAAATTAGCCATTCGTCCTTCAAAATTTTCCATGTCGGAAATTAAGTAATTTTTTTTATCTCGTTGCAAGACAACAAATGGCAATGAAAGTAAGAAAGAATCGTTTTATTGGAGGTACGAGATTATTTATGGTTTGCAATAAAGCGAGGCTTTTTTTTTTTTTTTTTGGTAAGCGATCTTGCAATTGTATCCGTTACCTTCAAGTTATTTAATTGAATTTTTGATAGATATCAGTAGAGAAAGCCATTTTGTATCTGATATGTAGATTGTTTCCAGAAATCTGCTGGTATATAATGATATTTATTATCAAACATTAATAAATAGTATCAAGTTTATTGATGAGTTTTCATGCATAAAAGGAGATGTGTATTTTGTCTTTCTATCTTTTGAGGAAATTGAAGATATAATTATTTTGAAATAACGTTGAATAAGCTTAAATAAATAATATCGTTTTTTTTCAAAAATGATTAATATATTCAATTTCCTAAAGAAAAATGCACATTTAGGTTTATGCGTGGAAACTCAAAAAATTTGATATTATTTATTTAAGCTTATTCAACATTATTTGAAAATAATAAATATATCTTCAATTTCCCCAGTAAAGATAGAAAGGCAAAATTTATTGATGAGTTTCCACGCATAAATGAAAATGTATATTTTGTCTTTCTATCTTTACTGGAGGAAATTGAAGATATTAGTTGTTTTGAAATAACGTTGAATAATCTTAAATAAATAATATCAAGTTTATTGGTGAGGTTTATTGGTGAATAAATGAAAATATTTATTTTACATTTCTAATTTTACTGAGGAAATTGAAGGTATTAATTATTTTGAAATAAACATTATTATTTATTTAAACTTATTCAACATTATTTCAAAGAATTAATAATCCGTAAAGATAGAAAAACAAAATATATATTTTCATTTATGCATGAAAATTCATCAAGAAATTTGATATTTATTTAAGCTTATTCAGCGTTATTGATGAGTTTTCATGTATGAATGAAAATATATATTTAGTCTCTATCTTTCCGGAGGAAATTGAATATATTAACTATTTAGAAATAATGTTCAATAAGCTTAAATAAACAATATCAAGTTTATTGATGAGTTTTCATGTATAAATGGAAATGTGTATTTTGCCTTTCTAATTTTAACTGAGGAAATTGAATATATTAATTATTTTAAAATAGCGTTGAATAAGCTTAAATGAAATAATATTAAATTTATTGATGAGTTTCCATAAAAAAAAAATGAAAACGTGTACTTTGCCTTTACTGAGGGAATTGAAGATATTAATTATTTTGGAATATTGTTGAAAAAGCCTATGCTTTTTTTTTCAAACTGCTTTAATAATGGAATATTTAAATAACTGGAAAATTTTCTTAATTTTTCCTAATAATACAGTCTACATTTCATATGCACAATGAATTTATACTATTTATTTATTTATAATCTATTCATTTATAATTATTTATTATTTTATATTAATATTTTTTTATTTTAATTATTTTTTTTTTTTTTATTTTATTAATTATTTATCATCATTTTTTATTTAGAATTACTTTATCATATATTTAAAAACTACTATTTGTAATTTATCATTATTTAGAATTTATTCATTTAGAATTATTTATTATTTTATATTATTTTTTATATTATTTTTCGTTTTATTAATTATTTATTATCATTTTTTATTTAGAATTATTTTATCATTTATTTAAAATTATTATTCAGAATTACTTATTTAGAATTTTTTTCATACACACAATTTAGCGAATTATGATATGTACACTGCGTAAAAAATAGAAGGACATTTTTTTTGCCAATTAATATCTCTTATTTTCTCCTAACTACCAGATATTTATGCAGATTTAGTTTAATGACCCTTTTTTTCATTTTAGGCAAAAATTAAACATCTACCACTAATATTAATAATAAAAATTAGTATATATAATTTCCGATGCGTAAAAAAAGTAGAAGGACACTTGCTAATATATTTAATTTAATGAGTTGTTCTTTAGTTAAATAGTGATTTTGTACTTTGTTTTATCCTTTTCTGTCAAAAAATATCTGATTTGTTTAAAATTTACGCTGTTTCTCCGTTCTCAGAAATGCCTAAAGGAATACCTTTGAACGATTTTCAAAAAGGACAAATTTCCGCATATCAAAATGCTGGTAAAGGTGTCAGAGAGATTGCTCGATTGTTGCAGGTGCGCCCCAATACAGTTTCAAACTTTATCAAAAATCCTTATAAAAATGGAAAAAAAGAAGACTGGTAGACCGAAAAAGTTAACACCACGTGATGAAAGTAAACTTGTTCTTGTGCTTAAGAAGAACAAAGGAAGTGTTTAAAAAGGCAAGCAATCAAGCAGGACTTAATCATGTGACGTAACAAACAGTTTACAACTATATTAAAAGATCTAAAAATTCATTTTCAAAAACGGAAACATCATCCTAAGTGGACACAAGCTCACATTGATAACAGTTTATCGTGGGCTAAGGAGCACATGTCCTGGACTACAGAATGGACTTCTGTGATATTTTCCGATGAAAGGAAATTTAACTTAGACGGTCCAGATGGATATCAGCACTACTGGCATTGTCAGGTGAATGAAGACTAATACTATTCAACACGACAAATGGGAGGAGGAAGTTTAATGGTTTGGTTGGCTATTGGATACGGAGGAAGGACAAGTCTGGTTTTCTTAAATGGTAGGCAAAACATACAGACTACATTCAAGTGCTGAATTCCGAGCTTCTTCCTTATGGCTCTGACTTGGGGGTGAAGAGTGGAAGTTTCAGCAAGACGGAGCTTCCATTCACACCGCGACTGGAGTCAAAAATTGGTTCCTAACAAATAATGTGGATATTTTACCATGGCCAGCCAAAAGTCCTGACCTTAATATAGTGGAAAACATCTGGGTAATGCTAGTTCGTCGAGTTTATGCTGATGGAAGGCAATTTGATTCGCTAACTCAGCTTCGAGAAGCATTGAATGACTCGTGGGATAATTTTTGTCAAACAAAAGTTCAATCTCTATACAATTCACTTCCAAACAGAATATTTGAAGTTATAAAGGCCAATGGGAAGAACATTCCTTATTAAAATCACTATTTTTTCCTTCATTATAATGCTGTCCTTCTACTTTTTTTTACAAAGTTTCAAAAAAGAGAAACTATTTTTGTTGCCATTAATATTTTATGTTTGAATATCATAATTCTGATGTTAAAATTGTATTTTTAAAATATTTGTAAAATGTTTCTAATAAAAAGTTTTAGTAAAAATAAAGTATTTTTCGGCTATTGCTACAAAATCAAGTGTCCTTCTACTTTTTTTACGTAGTGTATTACATTAAATGCGTTTTAACGTCTTATAATTACACTCTACAATTCGTTGTATAGTAAAATGTATCAACAAAGTGTTTTTCTATTTAATAAACAAAAATTATTAAAAATGTAACATTATCTATAGGATTATTATTTCTATTTTATATATTTAAGTGCAACTTGTAAAAATATAGGCATTTTGTATTATTAAAAATATATATTAAAAACTATTTGTTTTTATTGTCAATAAAAACATAGTTAAAATATCCAAAGAAAAATTAACAACATATTTTTAAAACATCTGCTCGTTGATAAGCATGCATTGTAACAAAAATAATATAGGAAATAAATATATTTGTTAAAAGATACATTTTAAAAATATATATACAAATTAGAGATTATTTCAATTAATTTATAAATAAACATTAAGAAAATAAATAAATAATATTAATGATTAAAAACTTTATATGAAGACTAAGAAGATTTATTTACACTTATATATAATAGTTAACTAATTTTGTATTAATGAACTATGTACAATGTAAAAAGTTCTTAAAATAACTACTGATTTTTAGTACAGCGATAAATATATATTATAAAGATAAAATACCTCTTATTTAACAGTGTACTGCAAAAGAAATTCTTTTAAAAATAATGGCCTGTTCTTTCGATTTTTGTATAAAAGACAATTCGAATCGGGATATGTGGTAGTTATTGCCGAAAATGAAAGGAATATTGGTTCTCAGTTAATGAAAATCATTTTATAGTGCGATTTAAAAAAATGATCGTTTTTTTTTTCAGTTTGTTGGATTTATGGGAATTTGTGCAGATACCTAAAACCAGCCCAGAATATTTTTAATGAAAAAACAGTGTGATTGATTACTTTACTTTCACTTAAAAAAACATACCTATTGTTTTTAAGGTCTCTGTACTAACTCAAGAACAATGAAAGCTTAGTTGTCTAAGACCACCTACTTGATAGTGGCAATCAATTACACGATGCCAAACTGCAAAAGCAAAATTTCTGGCATGTGAATCATCCTCCCCCAAAACTGAAATTCGGGTCTTTGCACTTCGTAAAGATGATTTCTTGTTGTCGAACATACCTTGATCACAGCTATTGATTGGTGTTTAAAAATAAAATCGAAATCTCGAACAGTGAATCGCTGATCCTATGATCGACAAGACATCTATCCAAACAATGGATGAAGCGCCAAGCCTTATTGTTTCAAGTAGACCGTGACCATTTTCAGTGAACTTGACTGATGTCGCTGTAGTAAATTCACATTCTAGGAATCTTTCCCTTCTGTCATTTACGTGCATAAACAGCAGCAATTGCTCTTTATTCTTTTCTTCAATGATGCATAAAAGAAAGAAAAGACTTTCACTAGATGTCCCTTAAAAGATCAAAACATTTTGATGAGAAAGAAATGAAGAGTGCTTTGTGTGTGTGTGTGTGTGTGTGTGTGTGTGTGTGTGTGTGTGTGTGTGTGTGTGTGTGTGTGCGTGCGTGCGTGCGTGTGTGTATATATACAAATTATGATTGTGTATTTAACTGGAGTCTCAGTATTGGAATCAGAAAACAATATAATTCATCATTACATGAAATGTAGTATTTAAATTCGGATATTAACTTCAGTTAAACATTCAAGCTCATCTAATGTTGAGCATAATAAATTATATTAATTATTTTTAAACAACCAAAAAAGTAATTAGTTTTTAAATGAAATACGAGAATATATTTTATCATCTTTTGGAATACGAAAAAAAAAAAAATAGTTACTGAAAAAAAATCAAATCTGCTTTTTAATCTTTAACTTCATTTACCTTATTTAATAGAAACTTTTACCTGTAAAAAGCAGCACAAATTAAAGACTAAACACAAAAAGCAAATTATTATCTATATAAAAGCTAATGAGTTCAAAACTTATACAAAATTTAAAGAAATATATAAAATAAATTTCTCCTAGATAGTAAATTATATATAAAATTTCCAGAAAAATTATTTTTTATTTTTTAACTATAGAGCTTTTTTTTTTTACATTCATGTTCATTATTCACCAAGACACCAGGAACATTTTGACAACATTCATGTTCATGATTCCCAAGAAACCAGGAACATTTTGACAACATTCATGTTCATGATTCCCCAAGAAACCAGGAACATTTTGACAACATTCATGTTCATGATTCCCCAAGAAACCAGGAACATTTTGACAACATTCATGTTCATGATTCCCCAAGAAACCAGGAACATTTTGACAACATTCATGTTCATGATTCCCCAAGAAACCAGGAACATTTTGACAACATTCATGTTCATGATTCCCAAGAAACCAAGAACATTTTGACAACATTCATGTCCATGATTCCCCAAGAAACCAGAAATATTTGGCAACATTCATGTTCATGATTCACTAAGTAACCAGAAAAATTTGCATTCATGTTGAGGATTCACCAAGTAACCAGAAAAATTGGCAGCATTCATGTAGATAATTCACCAAGTAACCAGAAAAGTTTGCAGCATTCATGTTGATGATTCACCAAGTAACCAGAAAAATTGGCAACATTCATGTTGATGATTCACCAAGTAACCAGAAAATTTTGTCAACATTCATGTTGATGATTCAAAGTAACCAATATTTGGCAACATTCATGTTCATGATTCACTAAGTAACCAGAAAAATTTGCATTCATGTTGAGGATTCACCAAGTAACCAGAAAAATTGGCAGCATTCATGTAGATAATTCACCAAGTAACCAGAAAAGTTTGCAGCATTCATGTTGATGATTCAACAAGTAACCAGAAAAATTGGCAACATTCATGTTGATGATTCACCAAGTAACCAGAAAAAATTGGCAACATTCATGTTGATGATTCACCAAGTAACCAGAAAAATTGGCAACATTCATGTTGATGATTCACCAAGAAACCAGAAAATTTTGTCAACATCATTGTACAGGATTCAACAAGAAACCAGAAAATTTTGACAACATCCATGTACACGATTCAACAAGAAACCAGAAAATTTTGACAACATCCATGTACACGATTCAACAAGAAACCAGAAAATTTTGACAACATCCATGTACACGATTCAACAAGAAACCAGAAAATTTTGACAACATCCATGTACACGATTCAACAAGAAACCAGAAAATGTTTGACAACATCCATGTTCAGGATTTCCCCAGAAACCAGAAAATTTTTCCAACATTCATGTTCAGGATTCACCAAGAAACCAGAAAATTTTGACAACATCCATGTACACGATTCAACAAGAAACCAGAAAATTTTGACAACATTCATGTACACGATTCAACAAGAAACCAGAAAATTTTGACAACATCCATGTTCAACGATTCAACAAGAAACCAGAAAATTTTGACAACATCCATGTACACGATTCAACAAGAAACCAGAAAATTTTGACAACATCCATGTTCACGATTCAACAAGAAATCAGAAAAATTTGACAACATCCATGTACACGATTCAACAAGAAACCAGAAAATTTTGACAACATCCATGTAAACGATTCAACAAGAAACCAGAAAATTTTGACAACATCCATGTACACGATTCAACAAGAAACCAGAAAATTTTGACAACATCCATGTACACGATTCAACAAGAAACCAGAAAATTTTGACAACATCCATGTTCAGGATTTCCCCAGAAACCAGAAAATTTTTCCAACATTCATGTTCAGGATTCACCAAGAAACCAGAAAAATTTAGCAAATACCCCTCAATGACGATGAAGCATTTTGAATATGAATCTGTAACATCTTCTAAAGAATTTCGATCAACCTATATGTGGCATTCTAAATTTTATGTTTTTATAATAATCTACATTATAATTAACGTAAAAAATAAACACATAATTAATTAATTGAGCTAAAATTATATATTTTAAATAAAATAATATAAATAGCACATTTTAACATTATGCTCTAAAAAGTAAAAATTAAATTATTATTTCAGTAAAATTATATTTAAAGTAAAATTATTTATTTCATTTTTATCAAAAAATAAATAAAATTCCTACAAGCAAAATATGATAAAAACATACGATTAAACCTATGAATAAAATCAAAAAATAAATCTTTAACACAGAAAACACAGTAAAACACAGAAAACAACCCTGAGAACAGGCCATGTATAAAATCTAATCCCTTCAAAGGAAATAAACTTGGACAATGTAGGTAAATAAAAGTCTATTTTATTGCCCACAATATCAAAATGTTCACCTTCAGCAACAATGTTTTTGCTTGTTATAGTCATTGTTTTTATGCAAACATTGTTACATGCTGTTTGTTATCTGAATACTGTAGTGGCCAAGTTACTGGACTTTTGTGTGGAAATAATCTAAGATTGATCTAAAAATGTAAGAGGTGAATCATCTTTGAAGGTGAATAATTTGAATTTTATGTTTGGAAATTCACATTGTATTCTTAACAGCGTCTGTATTCAGTGCTTTTATATAGGAAGATCTTATTTTATACATGTTTCCAAGGTTATTTTGGTTTTATTTTTTACTGTGAATCAGAAACAGAGATAAGTTATCGTTCAATGTTCTAAAAATTTCTTAAACAATTTTAATATATAAAATAATCGTTTTAAAATTCTTTTAAAACTGATTTTTAATTTCATGCATATAAATATTGCAACAGATCTATTTCATTTATTTTAATTTATTAATTAAATAGAAATGTTAGAAAAGAAATAATCTTTATTTTATAAAATTAACAAATTTGTTTTATCATATTATTTATAATATGTCTAATAAAAGATATAAATATGAATAATATTTTTAAATTTTTTTTTTTTGTTTTATAAAATATATATATATATATATATATATAATCACATTTTTAAAATAACGAAAAATGATAAACTGAACAAAAATTCCATTCAATAATCCATTTCGTAAATTTCTTGTTTAAAATACAAATTTTAGTCAAAAAATTTTGAATAAATCAAAAATAAAAATTCTGAAGATGTGTTTCTGTGTATGTGTATGAAAATTGTCTTTTAAAGATTGTTTTGTTTGTATTGATTTTCTTTTAAATGGAAGTAATCTTGGTACTATTTAAATACAGCTCAATAAGCTTTTATTTTCTTTTTTTTTCTTCTTCAATGGCGTAACAGCACCATGACGGCCTAAGGCCTTCTGGAAGATTCTGAAACATGAGATATTGTTTCTTCTTTTTTTAGTGGTAAATTTGTCATTCCTACGCCCAATGTACGTCATATTAAACAAGGACCTACGTTTTAAAGTGTATTTCACATCATTATAAGCATCCATGGCACCGCCGGACTCGAGCCCGAGATCAGTGGTAACAAGCACCAGAATGCAAGTGACTTGCCCATCAGGCCCATTTTTTAAGAATAATAAAAAAATTAGTGAATTTTGTGAAAGTAAGTATTTTGTAATTCTTCTAACTTGACATTTTTAATTATATTTTCGCATATTTCTTCTTAACAAATGAATTATTTTTCATGTATCTATTAATTATGTATCTAACACTTTTAATTATGATTTCGTATATTTCTTCTTTTTACAAAAGTATTCTTGTTTATGTATCTATTAGTTATGTATTAAACACTTTTAATTATGTTTTAGTATATTTCTTCTTTACAGACGAATTCTTGTTTATATACCTATTAATTATGTATTAAACACTTTTAATTATGTTTTCGTATATTTCTTCTTTACAAACGAATTCTTGTTTATATACCTATTAATCATGTATTAAACACTTTTAATTATGTTTTCGTATATTTCTTCTTTACAAAAGAATTCTTGTTTATGTATCTATTAATTATGTATTAAACACTTTTAATTATGTTTTCGTATATTTCTTCTTTACAAACGAATTCTTGTTTATGTATCTATTAATTATGTATTAAACACTTTTAGTTATGTTTTCGTATATTTCGCCTTAACAAATGAGTTCTTGTTTATGTACCTATGAAAACAGCAATAACAAATTAATAAATTTAAATTAAAACTCTTCAACAATTTAATAATAAATTATCAAATATGTGTCAATCATTTAGCTTCACAACAAATAAGAGCATGTATCATTCATTCAACATTGATAACATATCAATCACTTGTATTGAGAACAGAATAATCATTGATTGCATAATTTAATTATTTAAAGTTTTTTTTTTTTTTGAATAAAATAAATTAATTGCTTATTTACAAAAAATCAGGTTATAAAAACTCATCACATTAACTTTAACAACAGGTGCAAAAATAGTTTTCACAAACAAATCTTTTGCCTTTTAATATCAATTAAAAATTTAATAATATTAATCTTTTAATATCGTTTGCCTAAATAAATCGTTTGCCTTTTAATATCGATTAAAAATTTAATATTAATCTTTTAATATCGTTTGCCTTTTAATATCGATTAAAAATTTAATAATATTAATCTTTTAATATCGTTTACCTAAACAAATCATTTGCTTTTTTACAAATGCTAGTGGTAGTCTGAAACAACTAAAGATTATTGTTAGTAAAATAATACTGTGACCTATTTTCTTCTAGATGAATAAATTAATAAGACTTTCCTTGACACCTTTAAACTGCCTGACCTAAAGGGTTTTATATAAATCTGAATCGCGATCTGTATATAATACTGCGTAATATAATCTTAATCTCTGTAGTAACTAGGGTAACCGTTCCTTAGATTTTATTAAAGTAATCGATGTTTTAATATGTTGATGTATCAAGAAACATGTCATCCTTGAATTTGATGAGTATACTTTTTATTAGGTGAATCATTTCCAAGGATCGTAGATTTTTTTCCACACATTGGAGCTGTTTATGCTCATTTGATCGTTAGAAAAAGAGTTTTTTAATGTTGTAAAAAGATACTTACAATTTTTAATTTATTAAAAATATTTTAATTTATTTCAATAAAAATATTTTTAATGTTGTTGTTGTTCTAATGCAGCTGACAATACAGAGACAGTTAATCTTTATGCCATAAGCAAGGGCTGCTCCGCTATAGCTCATTTAGCACTACTCAGGGGACATGTGTAGCTTGAAGATATGCTACGGACTCGAGTAATACTATCTCCAACAACGCTCTACGATCATATTAGACCGTGACCTGCGGTTCAAAGTGGATTACCAACCACTACAAACATTCATGGCACTGCAGAGACTCGAACACGAAACCTGTGGTACCGAGCTCCAGACACTCCGCCATTCAAGCCCCATTATTTTTTTAATGAGTTTAAAATATTTATAACATTTCGAAAAAACAATACTTTGCTAAAAATTAAGGCAAGGTGGTCGCGTGACTAGCTGCTCTGGCGCCACAAATTTCGGGTTTGAGTCCTAACTGTTCCATGGATGTTTACAGTGATTTGGAATCCACTTTAAGCCGTAGGTCCCGGCTATAATATGACTGTAGAGCGTTGGGAGTAGGGCTGAAAGCCCTATCCCGTTAAGAATTCAGCGTCACGGAGGGACGTTATGGGGGCTTTCTCACAGCAAAAGCTGCCTCCCCTTTTCCTCCCTCCATATGACCACATGGGTTCTTGGACTTGGTCTAGATGTCGTTCAAATTTAGAAGCCGATGGCCGAGTGACTAGCGCTGAAGTACCACAGTTTTCGGCTTCGAGTCCCGGCTGTGCCATGGATATTTGCAGGTGTTTGAAATCTACTTTAAACCATTGATCTCGATATAATATGACTGTAGAGCGTTGGGTTGACAGCCCTATCCCTTAAAAGAAAGTATTTCCCATCTCGAAATTTTCTAGTAGGCAGACGGCTTTGGCCCACCAAAGAACTGCTGCGCCAATGAAGAAGAAGAATGTTCAAATTATAAGTAGCATAAAACTATTCTTAGTTTAATAAATAAAATATTGTTTAAAAATATTGTTAGATATGTTTGTAGTGGTTCGGAATCCACTTTTAACAGTTAGTCTCGATCTAATTACCGTTGATCTCGAATAAAGCGTTGGTATGGTGTAGACAACCTTGCTCATTATAAAGAAAGCATTTCCTGTCTCAAAATCTGACAGTAGGCAGACGGTCTTCGCCCACTATGGGTCTGTTGATCAATGAAAAAGAAGTAGGTTCAATTTATTAGACGCATTTTCCATAGAAATAGCAACAAGTATAATAGCACCTCCTTCTGAATTTTACTTAAGAATCTGGAGTAAGAAATTAACATTCAAATTTTAACCTGTCTTTTTTTTTTTTTTTTTTTTTAAGTTACGAGCTTTAAATAAATACTTAAAAGTATTATTGTTAAATAGAAAACCAAAGGGGCCTCATGACCAAGTGACTAGCTCTCTGGCGCTCAAGTGCCATCGGGTTCGAGTACCGACTATGCCATGTTTGTAATGGTTCGGAATCCACTTTAAAAGGTTGGCCTCGATCTAATATGATTGTAAGGCGTAGGGCTGACAACCCTACCCCATAAAAGAAAAACTCTTGTCTCGAAATTTGCCAGTAGGTAAACTATCTTGGCCCACCATGGAGTTGCGCCAATGAAGAAGAAACCCAAAGCTTTAATATTTTCTATATATGTATTTATTAAATGGAAAATGTGATTTTTTAGTATAATTAGAAAATTTTCATTGAATATAAAAGATTCGATCACAAGGATATTATTATGAAACTTTAGAAAATTAATGGTGACACATGGATATTAAAAGGCAAATATTATGCTTTTTTATTAAAAAATCAATATAATTTAGTAAAATACTAGAGGAGATGCAGTTATACTGGCATATTACGTCTATGAAAACCTATAATTATTTTATCATTAATGAAATGAATCTAATTAATATCATTATAATTTATCTAGAACAATGGTTTCCAACATGGTCTAAGTGGCAAACCAGTTTGTAGTACAAAAATATAATATTAGTAGCTGTGGCAAACACCCCCGCCCCCATTAAAAAAAAGTAGAGGAAGCAATAGACGTAAAAAACCTTATAATTAATTGTAATTGTTTGATCATTCCATGCCCCCTTTATTGTTGCTTTTTAGAAACAAATTAAAACGAATTAGCGAATATTAGCGTCATAAGCTAATATTAAAAATAAAGTACCAAAATAGGGCTTGATATTGCTCCTTATTTGAGATTAAATTTTTCTTCTTTTTTGGACCTAATTTTTAAAAGCTCAGCTGTACAAAGCAGTGAATCGCATTGAAATTCTTGAAGGACACATTTGAAAACTTGTCTATCAAGTTGAATAATTGTTGTGAACTTGCATCATACTGTTGAAAATTACTATAATGCTATTTGCTTTGATGTTAAGCTGCTATTTCAAAAATAAGAATACATCGTAAAATCAGAAAATGAAGTCTATGAAGGTTATCAATTTGAGTCGTTTGGTAAAGTTCCTATCTGACCCATAAAATTATTAGCAAACAAAAACTTTTTTTTTATTTAAAGAGAAGAAGGGATAATAAATAGAGGCGATGACCTACGGCGTTAGTTATCAACATGTTAAAAGAACATCCCTACCAACATGTTAAAAGAATATTTGTAGCAACATATTCTGCGGTTCCTTGAAAAAAAAATTATATAAAAAAAAGAAAATAGGTTTTTAATTGTCCTCAATTAAATATTAAAAGGTTAAAAACAAATTCCAAAACATACTTTATATATCTATAAAACATGTTTTGGAATATAGATATTTTATTATATTTATTGATTGATATCAAGCAATAACAAAATTAAATTATGCGAGGAAATAAAATTTAAAAAAACCTCTAGAAATATGTTAAAAGCAACAACATCTCTAGCAACATGTTAAAAGCAACAACATCTCTAGCAACATGTTAAAAGTAACAACATCTCTAGCAGCATGTTAAAAACAATAGCTTGTTAAAAAAACATCTCTAGCAACATGTTAAAAACAATAGCTTGTTAAAAACAACCTCTCTAGCAACATGTTAAAAGCAACCTCTCTAGCAACATGTTAAAAGCAACAGCTTGTTAAGAAAAACATCTCTAGCAACATGTAAAAAGCAACAGCTTGATAAAAAAATCTCTAGCAACATGTTAAAAGCAACAGCTTGATAAAAAAACATCTCTAGCAACATGTTAAAAAGCAACAGCTTGATAAAAAACATCTCTAGCAACATGTTAAAAGCAACAGCTTGTTAAAAACATCTCTAGCAGCATGTTAAAAGCAACAGCTTGTTAAAAAAACATCTCTAGCAACATATTAAAAGCAACATCTTGTTAAAAAAAAACGTCTCTAGCAACATGTTAAAAGCAACAGCTTGTTAAAAAAAACATCTCTAGCAACATGTTAAAAGAAAACAGCTTGTTAAAAAACATCTCTAGCAACATGTTAAAAGCAACAGCTTGTTAAAAAAACATCTCTAGCAACATGTTAAAAAGCAACAGCTTGTTAAAAAAACATCTCTAGCAACATGTTCTGCGGTTCCTTGGAAAAAAATTATATAAAAAGAGAAAATAGGTTTTTAATTACATTCAATTAACTATTAAAGGTTTAAAAATAAATTCCAAAACGTGTGTTATAAGATATTAATTTGATTAACATCAAGCAATCGCAAAAATTAAATTATGTAAGGAAATAAAATACCGTGCACAAATTCTCCAATAATCAAACAACCAGTATGGAAGCAAAGGAAATATTTTTATCTCATTCTTGCTTCACTTCACATACATTGATTACTATTTATTCTTTCAGTAAATCAACAAAAATGTTTTTTATACACAGATATCGTGTGGGACTGGTTGCGTTTAGCTAACAGTTACGAAAGTTTCAGAATAGCTACTACAGGAAGAATTAAAAGACCGCAAATAGAAAACCAAGAAAAAGGAAATTGTCTATTTCCTTCTATTAACGAATTTCCTCCAAAATGTTTCAAAGAAATTGCTAAAAGTTTGGATTACAATGAATATCAAGAAAATACATCTCAAGCGACAAGCTTTTTAGTTTTCTAATGTAGTACTATCATTGTTAAATCACAAGATTGTCTTTATTGACAACTGTGTTTTACATGATACGAACTAGGTGAAATAATTTTTTTTTTTTCTTTGCCTTTAAAAAGTGTTTGCTTGTTGTTTTGTTACATGCATGCGGTTTTTTTTATCTACAATTACTTTTGGTGCACTATTTTCATCGCTTTCTAACTTTTTGTCATGGTCGTGCTGCACAAACTGCAGGGAAACCCATTAAGTGTAATTTTACGCAAGTCTAAGCAGATGTGTGGTTGGCCTTTCGGTATGTGGACGATTGTTGCATAAACTTTGCCCATGTGCTGGAAACGATACATTTAAGGCAATTAGCATTGAAGATAATTAGGGTTGTAATTGTATTTCATGAAACACAAATAATTTGAAGGTGATAACTTCTGAAAGATTGTTAATCGTCAATATTAAATTCTGTATGTGGATTGCAAAGTCATGAACTACCGCAATCCACATACAAATTTCGTATTTGATCTTCAACTTACATTTTGCGGTCTGATGGGCAATTGACGAGCTCTCTGGTTTTTGGTACCATAGTTTTCAGGTTCGAATTCTGGTGGTGTGTCATGGTGAATTCTGGTGGTGTTTAACTTGGATTTCGAACCACTAATAAACTGTTGGTTCCGGAATAATTATCCCAACGTGTGCATAAAATGACAGTAGAACGACAAACCAAACGAAACCAATCGACTTATATTATTAATTATGAAAAAAATTGTATAATTATAGTGAAAATGTTAGAACAGAAACGTGCTACAAGGCAATAAATGTCAATCATAGAAATGTGCCATACATCAGTTTAAATTAATCTATACATGTTTCTTTGAATTTTTCTTACACTTTGCTTAGACGATACGAATTTGTAAATTTCCCAACATACGAAAAACGATCCATCGATAACAAAAGATCCAAAAATAATCCGAAATCGATAACGAAAGATCCATCGTTAACAAAAATAAAATGAATTTAAAGGATAACGTAATAACCAAGGTTCGAACAGTAAGATATCATACTGAAACCTGCTATAACACGGTCAACAGTAGATAATGTAATTACGCCTGCGTACAGGCTAATCACATAATTCGATGGAAAAGTTATAAATAAGAAACAGCAATGGCCATTGATATATTTAATATTTGATCTTCGACTTATGCAAATGTTTTCATAATTTAATAATTAATTTTGATTTTCGAATATTGTACAATAATACAAGGCACTACTTTATTAAATCACATTATTGTAACACAGATCAATATATAAGTTGACACTTCAATTTAAGGCAGATTTTTGAAAAAGTAGATAGTTATTTTTGTTTGCTTATAATTCAAATTTTTTATTTATATGCAAATTAATGTTTTGCAAACTAGTAAATTATGCATTATATTAAGCGCAATTGTAAGATAAAGTAATTAAAAAATTAAATGCAGTTAAGGAAAAAATTAAATCACCTTCGGTTTTTGATATCGTTATTTTATGATTGTGTCCTTCTGTACTACATAATATTCTGCCAATAATTTTGCAGGGACAAAGATTTATGTAGAATACGTTATAGTCATTTTCTCAGACTCAAAGGATTCGACGAAGATTGCGATAACTTGTATAAAGCGTCTCGCATTGACTGCGGAAGTTTTCTGGCTTCGCTCTCGTATGGCAGGCAATTGTGAGACAGTCACCACTAAAATGCTCTACTGGAAGGTAATGTCATTTCATCATTGTCAAGTGGGCTATTCGGGGCATACATCGGAACACAATCCTACAAATGTTCAACAATAACAAAAAAGGGATTTGCAGAATTAAATTGTTCAATTTATTATAATAAATGTAACATTTAAAATATGTGGATTAAGATGTTCAATGTATTAACATAAAAAAGGATTAAGATGTTAAGTTTATTACGAAATATATTTAAGTTGTTAAAAGGAATTTCTGTATACTTATTCGTAAGTATCATTGAAAAGTCTCAAAGAATTATTTTATGCTAAATCTGATTACAGTTCTTTTTGTGGAAACATCTTTCTACCCACGTTTTAACCTTATTTGCGTTATTTAGAATCGCGATACAACTGCAAATGTGATTTCAAATTGCAGTACTGTTACACAATAACAAGGACAAATTTTTGTTCCTACTGTCAGACATTTATTTTCATTTATGTCTAGAAGGATAATTAAACAATATAAAAAAAATTTGATATTTACTTTCAAATTTTAATATTAGAATCCTCAATGTCACTTAATGGTACATTTAACATTATGCTTAAATATATCGTGACAAAAATACAGGTTTGTTTGTTGCTCTACGATCATTCGTGCACACTTTGGGCTAATTAGACCGGGACTTAAGTTTAACGTGGATTTCGAACCACTAACAAATGACCATGTCGCCGCCAGGATTCAAACCGGAAGTCTGACGTACCAAAGGCCACAGTGTTGGTCAATTTTTCCATCAGGTCGCTACCCACAAAAATAGAGGAATTATATAAAAAAAAATACTTTGTTGAATATTGTAAGAACGTTTGAACGTAGAATATTGTAAGAACGTTTGAACGTAGAATATTAAGAACGTTTGAACGTAGAATATTGTAAGAACGTATGAATCGTTTCATGATTTAAATGTTTCATTTCATTTAAATTTTATCATGCTACAACCATAATAAAGTAAGGCGTGTTTTCAATATAAATAATACAATAATACTTTGTAATCATTATAAGTTGAGGATTTAAATAATCCTTAATTATTTAGTTTTTGGATTTCAAAAACGTTTAACTATTAATAATAATAAAATAATTTTAAAAACTTTATTTGCCAATTCTTATCGTCTTTTTGAAAGATTCTTTCTATGAATTAATATGGGGTATTTATTTACGAACACCATTTATTCTTAGTTTTATTACATTAATTACAATGTCGGCCATTTTTAAACTTTTATCATCAAACGAATAGAAATTCATCGATTAATTGAATAACTATTTAATACCATGAAATTTTTAGCATTGAAAAGTAACTAAATACTAGGTATACCAAATTTTGATCCTATATTCTATTATATTCCCCTTATTATTTCAAAATATTTTATCCGCTCTTTATTGAATTTCATAACGAACTAAAGATTTATGGCTTTATTAAATTTTTTGAACAATTTTGAAATATAAATATTGGTAAGCTAATTTTTTACTATTCCCAAATGTGGACTGATTTTTGAAGTAAATAAATTAGCTAATTTTCTAATCAATGCTAGTATTGCTCGACTCTTAGCCATCCGCAACTAGCATGTAGAAGGGTTTAAGTTAAAATTCACTGGTGGCATATGCAACCGCCACGCTTACAGAAACGTGGTGACATTTGGCAGCGATTGTGACAGTTTTTCTGACGTCAACAGTAAAAGTTTCCAGATTTTCTCACGTATAAAATGCGTTATTTCTGAATGTCCCCAATTCATCGTACGTCGGTGAACTGTACATAGCATACATAAGTGGAACACGAAGTATACACAAAAAACATACAATGTATTGTCCTCTGGTTTTGAAAAAAAAAATAGCAATCCTTCATGACACATGTACGAAACTGTTTCTCTAAATAATTTTATATGAGCTTTTAATATTTTTGTTTTATGTTGTCAATTGAAGGCAAACACTTCTTTTCTTCTGTATATAGGAAATGAAAAAAAAATTTCTAACGAAATTCCTTACCGTTGTTTTATTATTTGGATTGAATGTATTAATTATTTTTCTATTAAATATTATGAACCATTATGTTTCTCTCTTCTATTAGTTATAAAAATATATACTGCGTATTTGTTGATAATTAGTAACAAATATTTATATGACTTATTTCAATCATTGAAGTTTTGACAATTGTTATTTATTTCATTTATTTACTTTTAAATAAAAAAAAAAAGTTCGTGTTTTATATAGTATATTAGAACAAAACTTAATGGTTTCGTTTGATTTGTCTTTCTACGGTCATTTTTGCACACTTTGGGCTAAGTAGACTGGGACCTATAGATTAACGTGGATTCCGAACTACCACCACTACACCACACCACACATCACATCACTGTGCCTAGAAGGAGTTGCCCCTATAAAGTTTGGCAATGATGTTGTTGAGAAGCCTGACTGGGCTCTGTGACTCTACTGTCATATGAGATCGAGACCTACGGCTTAAAGTGGATTCTGAACCACTCACAAACATCCATGTATGAAGCCTGTGGTACCAAAGGCCAGAGCTGTAGCCGATTGGCCATCAGATCGCCAAAACTCAATGGATAAAATATGTGAAAAGGTACTTTTTTCCGGAAGTACTACCAAGATAATTGCCTCCCAGTTGCATGCAATATGGGATAACAACCGAATCTCTTACCTACATTCAATGCGATAGATATTGAAAAGATACAAATTGTCATAACCAAATTCTAATCTTATTTCTAAAAATAGGACTGTAACTAGCCCATCAATGATTTCAAATCTTCGTTCATTCCCACACCAACATGCGCACGTCGAAACTAAATTATGAGTTAGAAAATGATTTTTAATTGACGCCAATTTCCTGAAAATTCTCGAAATATTTTCTTTCTTATATCACTGAACTTTGAAGGATATGTACATTCTTAAAGGAATATGCATCCTTATTTTAAGTAGTGAATACAAAAGAGGAAGTTTAATATATTCCAACACACTTTTCTTCAATTTCCGCATATGAGTAAATATTCCCAAACAGCATGACAAAAATTACTTTTGACAGAGCACAACATTCTTCAACTATCTTATTTAGCTATACAAACTCAATTGCTGCCTTGTATTTAAAACTGCAGCTGCGAAATGGATGTAGTACACAAAAATAAATTGGCACGTAAAATTTTTGCAACTGCGAGCCATTAACACTGACTTTTCACAGATAAAAACATAGCTGGAGTCCTGTTCGAATCAGTCAGAAAAATCAACTTTCAGCCAAATGTCGCTTCGAGTTTTGCTTTAACAAACAACTCTATTTGTGTTCTGGTTTGTACATTCGCACTGAAGCGTGTCAGTTTTGGAGTTTAGTGTGTTACTTGGTAACCACAAAAAGGGAAAGGTAGAAAAATAATTTTATTTTATCACATTTCTCAATCTATAAATTACCATCGAGGAAGTGGAAGTGCAGGAAAATATTTACTAACCTTTCTTATTTAATTTACATCTCAATAAATGTTTACCAAAAATAGGAAAAACTGTGTGCAGCGCCATCTGTTTGCCAATAGAAATATAGAAAAAATATATGAATTTATGATGGTTCGTTATATAAATGATTCGTTGCTTTTAAATTGTTCAATTTTGTTCTCATTTTTTTTCTTTAAATGCAATCCACCTTCGTTAAACTGCCTTTATGTTTAACTAACTGATAAACTAATTAAATAAATTATCACATTTTAATGAGGACAACTTGGTGTTTAAAATATGAGTGTGGCTGTTTGAACCAATAATACGGGGTTTGGTTTGCTGCTCTACGGTCGTTTTGCGCATGCTTTGGGCTAATTAGACCGGGGCCTACAGTTTAACGTGGATTGTGAACCACTAACAAACATCCATGCCACGTTCAGGATTTGAACCTAAACCTGTGGTACCAAAGGTCAGAGTGTTAGCCAATTGGCCACCAGGTTGCATAATACATGGTGTTTGGAAAGCATTTGCCAAAATTATAAAGAATAGTACAAGGTGCTATAATAAAGATTTTTGTTATAGAAAACTATGGCCGAAAATGTCGCGTTTTAGCTCTGGTAATCATGATTTAAAAGATCAAATTAAAGACAAGCCAAATAAATTGCAGTGATTCTATTAAATAACTGTATTTTTACAGTAGATGTTATAAAGAGGGTCCACTAACAGTAAAAAAAAAATCTTCATAGTCAGCGCATGAATTTCCATACATTTTTATAATTTCGGGAATATTCTGCAACAACAGAGAGATTTGGTGGACAAAGACTCTTATAGAAGGTGGAAAGTGAAAGATTTGCTCATCGACGAACTCCACCGATTTTCAATCCCGTTTACTTGACTATATATCCATTGCAAACCTCTCTATCCGTCGTCTACCCTATAGATCTTCTTCATGTAGCTGCGACCTGGTAGCCAATTGGTTAGCGTTCTGGCCTATGATATGCCAGGCTTCAGTTTCGAATCCTGGTGGTGGCATGGATGCTTATAAGTGGTTCGGAATCCACGTTCAATTGTATGTCTCGGTCTAGTTAGCCTAGGGTGGGCAAAAAATGACCGTAGAGGAACACACCAATCTTCATGCATCTTTCTGCGTACTATCATGGCAGATACTGTTCTACATGCTGCCACGACTGATATTTCTACCTTAGCAGAAATAAGCGTGTATCTAAGGGGAGATAGAGTTGCAGTCCTGTTGCGACGTCTCTAAGTCGCTAATACCTGTCATCTGAAGCAGTGGTAACCTTTTGGCCTCCCTATAAAAGATCTTCAACAGCTGAACCCGTAGTTTGAAACTGGTTCCACTATGTCTCATCATGGATCAGTCAACATTTAACCAACTTGCAATGTCCGACTGTCATGGATTTGCTTCTAGACAGAAATCTCGAAATTGTTTAATATATCGCCATTTATTAAATAACAATTGGTTTAAAGCTCTATCGTATTTGAGTAAAGCGAAAACCGTGCTACCATTTTTGCATATTATTACTGGATACAGCTTGTTTTTGTTTGTAATATATCCAAATTTCAACAATTTCGAACTGTTTTGCCGATTTGTCTCGATTTTTCAATTTGTTACTTAAATTTTTGAAATCAGTGTAATCGTAAAGGGCGATTATAATCACCTTTGAGAAGATGGCTAGATATTTTACAAGCTTCCTATACATGCTTCATTCATAAATTATGTGCCGTAGAGTTGAATTCTATAATGATGTAGTTTGCAATCATTAAATGATTTAATTTTTTAAAAATATATATGAAAAAAGTTAACAAACGAGAAATACTTTTAATATTTGTTTTCTTGAATATTATTTAACATTTTATTTATAATTTTGTTAATGGAACATTAACAATATTTTTTCATTGGTTAATTGTCTTGCTTTATTTTCTGATATTATTTTGCTTGCGAAAATTAAAATACTATTTTTTATTTCAACATTAAAACAAAAATTTGTATATAAAAGTTAAAATTATTTTTTTTTAAATTTAAGGTGATTTTTTATGTAATTATTTCCTTTTTTTTTTTTTTTTGTTATTACGTAATTAATTTTTTATGAAATTTTTTTAACACGTAATTTTACTTTAAGCTATGTTAATTTTGAAATTCATTTTACTGTAATTTAAAATAAAATTTTAAAACTAGCAAAGAAATATGTTGCAATGAAACGCTGTTTTTGAATAATGTTCCATGAATTATGTTAAGGTAAATTTGCCATGACAATTGTTTATCTTTACGAAGCATGTAAAGCTCTATTTATAGTTGAATTTTGATTTCCAAATTTGTTCAAGTTATTTAAATTTCAAAGCTATAAAGTAATTTGTAAATTTATTTCTTTATACGAAATTTAAAAAAAAATTCAATGTCTATGATATAATTTGGAATTGAATTATATGCAATTTGCAAAGATTGTAAGCTTATAATACGTTATAGTTTCTAAAGATATTCATTGAAATAAAACGGAGAAATGTCCTGAATACAAATGAATTTTCAATATGATAGTAACTGAGCAATTTTCTGTTTAACAAGTGGAACTTACAAATTTTGACCATTGTAAAAGAACAATTTTGCATTTAGTTGATTATACTAAATTACAAAATATATAATTTATTTGCTCTGAACAAAGAATGATGCAGTATGTTTTGGTTTTCATGGTAGATGCATAAATTAATGGTTCCTTAACTTATTTTTTCTTTTCCTCACATCAAGGACATTTTGTTCATCATGGCATACTAGGAAGAGTGTTGTCGTTGTTACTAATCCCCCTGGTGCAGAAATCTTACACCAGGTCCAGAAGACCTCACTGGGCCATAGCCAAGCGTAATATGCAGCTTCACTTTAGTGAGGAACAACGAAGGCTGAAGACTGTCTAAACCTCAAGATAACGCTTTAAGATCATATTAAGACAGGGGACTTACAGTTTAAAGTGGATTCCGGTCCATTACAAACATCCATGGCACCACCGGGGCTCGAAGCGGAAATCTGTGGCACCGAACGCCAGACACTCGGCCATTCAGGCCCCACGGAAGAGTGTAAGAACGATATAAACCAATTTTGGGAGGTAGAGCATGGTAAATAAAAAATGTTGTGAATAAGACACCTTGAAGCTTTAAATTATATAACTATTTAGTAAGACCAACTATAATAGCAGTTACATCACACACATAAAATTAAGATAATGAAGGATAACGTTAAAATAAAAATAATGAATAACATTAAAAATGATCCTAACGAGAGAGATGAACATGATGGGTTGTTATCAATGAATAAACCCGTATCCTACTTTTGTTATGAATCATGATCAATCCTACTTTTGTCAACAGCATTCTTAAATCATCGTGATTGCATTTTGCAGTCAGCTATATATATATATAATGTGTGTATATATATATACACACATTTTACAGTCAGCTATATATATATATATATATATATATAATATAAAGTGTGTATATATAACTATCAAATAGAAATACCATAGGCTTAGGGGCCTGATGGTCAAGTGACTAGTGCTCTGGGCCACAGGGCCCGGATTCGAGTCCCTGCCTGTTTGTAGTGGTTCAGAATTCCCTTTAAACTGTAAGTCCCGGTCTAATATGACTGTAGAGAGTAGGGCTGACAACCCTACCTTGCTTTTTTAACATCTCCCGTCTCGAAATCTGACAGTAGGCAGACGGCTTAGGGCTACTATGGGGCTATTGAGCCAACGAAGAAGTTAAATTTAGATAAATTAAGTCACAGGATTTCTCATTTAATTCCGATGATACTGCAGATATTAAATTTGAAATTAAAATCTCAATTTAATACAACATAAATCATAGCAGTTATTTTAAATGTGTTTTCAATTCTTTCTGGAAAAAATGCATTTGACCACTTTCAAACTGGTTTTGATAATTACTTAATAGCTTAAACTAGCTCACTTGGCATTTAACTAAATTAGTTTGGGATATTTTTCTTCGGAATAATCTTTTAAATATTAAGGCATCTTTTTATAAAATATGATTGATAAGTTAAAGTAATAATTCATATAATTAAGTGCTCAATTTTTTTTTATCATACCTCCATTATTTCTCACTTAGTTTTTATGCTTGCGGAAATGTTTGGAATTCAGATAATTTAGATTTTTTTAAATTATTTTTTTCAAAACAAGTTAAATTTCTAAATTTTATAGAAAGTAAAAAAAAAAAAGTTGTAGAACTTGAAGCAGCGAGATTACTTTCTGCCCTATTGTAATGTAAATAATTATTTATAAACTGTTTTTTTTTTTTTTGTAATGTTTTATGTTTCAATATTAAAATTTTTAAAAGTAAAAATCTGAATGTAGGTTTTAAGATAGATAAGGTTTTTAAGGTGAATGTAGGTTTAAGTGTAGGAAATTGATAATATTCATATAATTTTATTTAAACTATGATAATAAATCATTTAACCAAAAAATTGACAATTTGAAGTCACATTAATCTAAACTTAATGATAAATTAAACACTTACTACTTACATTTGATTTCTCCATTCAGTTTAACTAATTATCGATAAATAAAACAATTTGATTAAGCTATTTTTGCACTAAGTTTGCAAAACATCAAACCAAATAACAAACACTTATTACATTAATGTAATACCATGCATAAAAATTCTTTATTTACTTTTTAATATATTAAATTACCAATTCTGTATTTAAAAAAATATATGTTAGATAAATATGTTCGTGGAGGGGGTTCTGTTCTACATATGTTATAGTGGATACATGCGGCTGGCACAAGTTTGCATATCCCTGCTTCAGATTTACAGCAATTAGCTAAAATATTAAAACCCATTTCTCTGATAAATGTATATCTTCTTTTGGTGCGTGAAAAAACTTTAAAATGGTATTGCATTGATTCCATCTTCGTAAGTTAATCAATATTGTCTTGAAATTCTTTGAGTTTCGTCAGAAAATATTACACAACAACTCACCTATCTTTATTTAAAGCAAAACTAGATTTGTTGATCAAAACAATTATCTTCCATGCTTCAATAGTTCAATGGCCATGAATACTTGTCCACATAGAAGTTTACACAAAAGAATCGTAGCTATTATAAACACATGAGTAGTTTTCAAAACTCATAGGTAACAAATTACTATGATCTTTTTTTCATATATGTTCAGTTAATTACTATATTTAAACTATGTTATATTATCTTGTCTATCTACAGGAACAAGATGATAAAACCTTCTCTTACCATTGTCACCATTGATCAAACAAGGCTTTCTCTTTAAATGAGCAAAGTTTCTTTTTATTGTACATTTTCTGCCACCTGTTTGCATTAATACAATTTGTGTGAACGAACAATCACAAAGCACGGGCAACTGGCAATATTTTCAGTTCCAAAATTCCTACTTTTTCAATGTGGTAACGTTTCTAACTTCCATTGAGTGGGTAAAGAAAAAGAAAGTTCCTGTTCATTTATCTACCATCTCAAGACCCACGCCTATCATAAAGATTGGCCTTGGAGACAACTTCGTCTACATAGCGCACAGGTGGTTTGAATGTTTTAGCTAATCGGTGTATTTTTTTAAAGTTAAAGAAGAATTCGGAATGAAGGCAAGTTCAATAGCTGATTAGACTTTTTAATCACAGATCAGTAATTTTCTTTGTATTTATAGCATTAGATATGCTGCCTTATCCAAATAAAAATAATCAAAACTGCAAAAAAACAAAGAAAAATTGAAGTTTTCATTCCTAATCAAATAAACATTCGATTACGGGGCGAGAATTTTTAAGATACCATCTTGAGATTGTTCTTTACAAATTGTGGCAACACAAGGAATCAACATTAACTTCAAAAAAGGGAAGCGAAATGATGTTCTCATTATAAAGTGGCAGGTGTAAGAGGAGTTCTATGTTGTTACATAGAACTCCTCTTACACCTTTACATGTTTCACGTTTAAGGAAACGTTTTTGCGAGTGGAAATCTATACATTTTCTACAGCTAAAATAGAATCATTTACATTATTCTCAATATTTAGTCAATGAAATTGGCTCCTTTATTTCATTATACCATTACTACCTATGCCTCCAGTGAATTGGAATTTGAACTGTCTGAAAAATATCGGACTCGAGGCCCAAAATCAAAAAAAAAAAAAAAAAAAAACATTATAAACAAATAATAAAAACAACAAATCACATCGAAATGAAATTTAAGTTAATTCTCAACAAAGCCAAGGATGCTATTTTTAGTCTTGATTACATAAATCATTACACACGAGATCATTCAGTTAATGCAGAGCCTATCTGTGGTTGGTACGATCCATTTTCGATCACGTTCAACTGTTACGCGATCCAGTCGCGTGATATTTATATTTAGTAAGCATTCAATCATTTCCTCGATCCCCGCAGCAAACCTGAATTCTCAAAAGGATTAGAAGCAGAAGTGATTTCTCTTCCCTCATACGCTTCTTTTACCAAAAATAAAATCCTTGTTGAGAACCTCGCATGCTATGGTACCATTCGGTACAGGAAGTTGCATGGGCTTTCTCGTTGGCAAAATTAAAAATACGCCTGGTAATCGCGGAAATAAGTCTCGTTTAAATCAATGTTTAAAAGGAAAGTGTTGAAATCGGCAAGTCGGGGTTGGTAATTAGGAAAGGAAATGGCAAAATGTGGGAAGTCATATTCATTGTTTTTAATAAATGCACTCTGTGTAAGATTTGTGTCTTAGTATTTGATGGGATTATTTATTTTTTTTATTGTCACAAAGAGCAATTTATTAAATTACTCCTATTTTTTCAGAAGGAAAAAATGAAAAAAAAAAATAATCATTCAAAAAAAAAAAAAAAAAATGCAGAAAAAGTTATACTATTTTAAGAATATTTTTTCCCCCTTAATAAAATCTAGCAGATCTGTCTCAACGTTGCTAAGATGCAGAAAAAAGAAACAATACTAAAAGAAACAAATTGGTAAGCATCATGATTATTATAAATTGCTAATAAACTTCTATATGGAATTCGAAATCGAATATAAATTCATTTTTTTAATCACAAGAGTAAAACATCTAAAACGATTCAAAAATAAAAACAATAAACGCAAGTGAGTAAGTAAAAGCATCAAGATCAAAGTATAAAAATGTCATTTCAAGCGAAAAGAGATATGACGTCAATTTTAATTCGTACTTAAATAAAAGTATCGGTATGAGCTAATAGGCAACAAAGAATGAGATTTTGATTAAAAACAACTGCTAAGAATTTTCTTCGTAATTTTTTTTTTTTTTTCTTTTGTTTATGCCGGGGTAAAAAAAAAAAAATAATATAAGCTCTTATTTTTATTAATAACTAGTATTTCAATTATTTTTGTTAATTTTTATTTATTTATTTTAATTTAAAAGCTAAATTGTAAAAAATGTAAAGAATAATAGGGCTATATTTAGGAAAAATCCTTTCTAGCAATCGAAATATGATTAAAAACTTCTGCCTGCAGTATTCTGTTTAAAAAAAAATTATAGACCAGTCAAAACCTGATTTCTTAATTGCTATCAATTAAAAATCAACAAATTAAAAACTTTGTGTTTAGTTTGTTGATTGTTTAAACTTATTATCTATTGCTTTAATTATAGTTCATTCAATACATTTAATGACATATTTCATCAAAAAGTTTAATAATTTAATAAACATGCTATTATCGCTCTTTGTATCAAGATTTGATACTTTTCATGTGAAAAAAAATTAAACATATGCATTGCTTATATATGATTGAAAGAAATATCAATAAAAGTTAAAATTTTAGACTTTTAAAATTTTCATCAAAATTTTAATCTCGTAAAAAATAAATGTAAAAACTGTTAATTTGTTTTAGAAACTGTTAATTTGTTTTTAGAAGTTCCTGAATAACTTTTTTTAGTATCATTCAATTAAATTACTAATTTCTACTTTGAAAGTAGAGGAAGCAAGAAAATATTTTTTTTATTCTTCTTGAAAACTATTTCGTGAAAAATGAAACGAAATGTAAATAAAAGTTAGTTGTTTTAATTTCAGATTTTATTTATTAATATTGTAGCTATTATAAATTCGACAGACACATTTTTTATGCAACACAGAAACATAATTAAGCATTTACTGATGTATTTCCAAATATCTGTAAAAAATAAAAATAATTTTGTACGTAACATATTTTGATAGGCATACTGTAAATGAATTAGAGACAATACAATTAAAGCCATCAAATTGCCAAACAAAATTTTTTTAATTGAACCATTAATTTATTTTACTATAAAACATATTATATACACAAATGTTTAAAAAAAAAATTTTCATCTTGTATTTTTATCAAATTTAGCAATAAGTGTAATTAGTAAAACTAATTTGCTAACTTCAATTAAATCATCAATCTACCATCCTCCATCTATCATCAATCTACCATCCTCCATCTATCATCAATCTACCATGCTCCATCTATCATCAATCTACCATCCTCCTTTAATCCATACCATAATAGCTCTAATACAACAAAAAATATCATAAAACAATAACTTAAAGAAAATATTTTATTAATGTACATTCCTAGGCATGTGCCTGATAGGCTTTCCCCATTATTTTCGCGCTCTCTTTTCTACGGAGTAATTTAAAGTGAATTGCAAACAATTGAACAATGCTCAAATCTCTTGATGGTGATAAAGAGATCTTCCTCTGTTCCGCAATCCAGAGAAGAGGATACATTGTTTACTTTGTTAAAAGCACTTCGTTCAACAATTTAGGGAGGGATCCAAAATGCGCTTTAGTAAATGATGTTTTGTAGATAACTTTAAACAATTGTAATCTGAAGTAAAAAAAATACCATTTAACGCAGTTAAAAGAATATAGATAATGATATATTTGTTAAATTGTTATAAATGCAAGGTGGTTAAAAAATATACGATAAACTTTAAAGGTAAGTCAAACATAGAAAACGAAATATATACTTTCCTCAAAAATATTTGTCAAGATAGGCATTTGCACTTTTGAATCTGTACTTAGTTTTAAATACTTATGATCAGAAATTAATGGTCAAAATAATATCTTACTTGAAATAAACAGAATTGTGTCTACCAATAAAGCCTTTTATGGGTTAAATCACAAAAATTATATAAAGAAAATTAAATTTTTGTTGTATAAAACCTTTATTAGACTTATTTTTGTCAGTGGCTCAGAAACATGACTTTGGCAAAATCTGATGAGGCCCATTTGGGTATATTTGAGAGGAATATTTTAACGGCTATTCTTGGAGATATTAGGGAAAGTGATTGTTGGAAAAGACTGTATACAACACAGAAATTAATAAATGGTATAAAGACCCAGATATTATAAAGTTTATTAAGATCAAATTAAATTTGACTGCTCATGTATTTAGAATGAATGATTAAAAAAGTTTGTTTTGGCAAAGCCACAGGGACAAACAGGAAGAGTTGCGACCCAAGTTGCGATGGACAGAAGCAGTTGAAAAAGATTTTGCTGAAGATTAAGAATTGGAGGACAATTGTCATCCAGAGGAATGCATGGTAATCTCTTCAAAGGAAAGCCTTGTGATCCCCTGGGAGGATGATGACGATGACGGACATAGAAAAATTCAAGTTTATCTAGAAATTTGTAGTCACACATGTGATAAAAAAATTTTAATTTGTATAAATTTTTTAACCACACGTGGTAATCCTTGTATTGTTATGGACTGCAAAATTTTTCAATACAGACTCTAACATGGTTAACAGTAACTTAATGGCTGGTGGTTGCTTTTGAGCTACCAAGTTGAAAAAGAGGTATTCTCAGTTCGACACACAACAATGCAAGCTTAACTGAAAGTTTTCGTGTCTATGCTGGATATAGACATATACATATAAGAAAGAAAGTGGTTTTACTTGCAAGTCCCCTTGCTGGCGTCTTTTTTAATACCAAATTCTTCCTCTGGTGTGTTAATTCTAATAATAATTCTAATATTATCTGTTAATTCTAATATATTTAATAGAAACATTAGAAATGTTTCTATTAAATATCTGACAAATGGACAAGATATCCCTATCAGTTGTAATTAACTACTTAATTACAGTGACACTATTAATACTATGTAATAACTAATTACAGTACGTAATAATTATTAATGACAATGTAATTATAAATTACTTTCATATCAAATAAAATCCTTTACTAAATTTTACGAGGATTTCTTTTGTTTCATTTATTTAATGGTGCCATCAGCTAAATACTTTAACATGTTTTACCTTATTCTTAAAGCTTAAGAGCGCTGTATACTTTCTATGTTCCCGAGTAACGTTCTTAAAATGAGAAGGATACAAATTAAGTGTCGATTAAGATCTAAAAGCCAAGAAAATTACCAACCCAAATGAGATTCTTGTCCGAAATAATTAATACGATTGGCTTGTTAAAGCAAATAACCAAATTAAGTGAAGAAAGTCATTACCAACATTAACGCCCGCCAAGCATGCTTAAGTACTATTAACGATTTTTGTATTGGATTACAGATGCCGCATCGTTAACTTTCATTCGACTAAATGAGGAAATTGAGTTGCATAAAAAAATAGAAAAAGTAGGGGGTTTTTTTCAGCTTTTATTGCAACTTCCTCACCCATATATGTTTTTGAAAGGATTAAGAGTCTATTTACAAACTGATTCGAAACTTTAAAACTCGAAAATATCCGGAAAGATGAAAAATATCTCACACCAAATTCCTGACAAACTTTAGAATAAAAACGCTGTAAAGATCTTATAATAAGTAACAGCACATATTACAAATAGGGGATAACGAAAAAAAATAGAGACTAATTAGCAAAAGAGCAAGATTCAGTAAATAGTGACTAATCTGTTTATTTGATGAGGCAAATTACATGACACAACTTAGAGAAAGGACAATTAAAATATACTATGTCTGAAATTAGTGAAAATGGATGAATCACCAAAGTTGTTGCTGGTTGACTGGTGGCTAGAAGTACATTTTTATTTTCTAATATTTCCCTTAAATTTTTTTCATTTATAATAAATTATGCTAAATTGGTTTTCTTACGTTCCACTTACTTCTTAAAAATATTCACTCCCCTTTTTATATTGTCATGGTCGTATGTAATACACTATACATTGATACATTAAACTGACTAATGGTCCACCAATTCCAAATTCTAAAAAAGAGCTTCTCAGCTTTAGAAACAGTAATACAATAACGTAGTCGTAGATTCAAAATTGACTTAAGATTGAATCAAAATGATCACCCTGATTACAAATGACAATTTGCATTTTAAACAACAGCTTTGTCTATCAACGTTGTAAATAAAGACTAAAAGATAAAATGTGGATATTTTGTATAGAATTAAGATTAAAAGTTTTGTTGGTATGCCTTATAACCGCTCTAAGTGACACCCCTTGATCACTCGGACAACATCCAAGCGAATATCCATTTCCTGCCAGAAATATGTTGATAGTCTCCGATGACGGTGCCTTCTTTATTCTCACCTTTTAAATTAATTCGTTGTTATTCTAAAGTGGCTTAAAAATAAGAATCTTTGGCATAATCCCATAAAAAAAAAAGTGTAAGGACTAATGTCGCCGTAAGTAATTATTGAAATAATTATAAATATTGTATTAATACAATATATTTTGATAGAAATCCTAAAATCAAACACACTACGAATCTAATTAAACTCCTACCCTCTGGTAGTACAATAGTTCTTTTATTCGTGTGTATAGATTTATATAAAAGGGATATTATTAATATTAACAATTTAAAAAGAGGTCAAGTTAAGATGTTAATAAGTGGAAACAGTTTGACTGCTGCATCAAGAAATTTAAGCAAATCAATCCCAATCAATTTGAAATTTTTAAAATTCATAAACCTTTTAATATTTATGGTTAAAAATTTCAAATTACTAGATAATCCTAATCTCTTAGTGTCTGAAAATAATTGCAGACGTTCACAATGGATTTCGAATCTTTGCCCTCCCTACAATCTAATTACATAGAATATGTTAAGTAACAATTCATTTTCAATTTTATATACAATTTTTTTTATTATTGTTTATCAGCATTTAATGATTATTAATAAGACTGATCTCG